>VDFB02000363.1:90271769-90439800 GCA_007258455.2 Sequoia sempervirens
GGTGCACTTACCCTAATGGTGTTCCCCAAATCTACAATATGAGACTTCACAGACAAGTCAAAAATGCCTTTCAAGAAGTCATCACAAGTATCCAAATTTGAAAGACAATTAGGATCCTACTGCACTGAACCAGAAAGAGCCAAAACTATGGAATCACAAGTATCATCAATTGCAACAATAGATGGATGAGATAAAATGCATGAATCAAGATTTGGATCTAATGACATGAAAACTCCCAAGTTTAAGAAGCCAAATGTCTCCTTTGAATCATGGTTCATGCTAGAAAAGTGATCAACAACCGAAGGAACAATGCCATTATCATAACTAAAATTTGTAAAGGTATACAATTGAGATGAATGATCAACTATCCTAGTAGAAATGATCTCTCTGCTCTCCAAGTATTGAATGATGAATGGATCATGTGTGAACTCCATAGTTTTCACATTTGGGTATGTGTAGGATCATCATGGAAAAAATAGGCCCTTGAGTGGCAAAAAAATTAGAAAAATCAGAGTTAGGCAACTTAGCGTAAAAATTTGAATAAGTCATCTTTATTATTTCAAAAAATATGTAAGAATAGAATCTGTAGCAAATTGGATATGGTTCTAAGCTTCTGGAGTTTATTTAAGTTAAAAATCTATTTGGTGAAATTTTGAAATTTTAGAAATGTAATGGTACTTAAATTTCAGGGAAAAAATAAGTAGGTTTCTATCTAACCACCCTAACCACAATAAAATGATACTACTTTTTTATAAAATTTTAGATATAAGTAGAGGACTCATGTCTGGATGTGATGCATATTTCTTTGTGATTTTTTCCAAGTAAATAATTAATTATGAATATTTTATTACAACTTAAAAATATATATAAAAACTCATATGTTTGACCACCTTAATTTGGTCAAAATTCGTAAGATAAAGATTGCCAAAATAAATACTATAGTATGCGAAACATAGAATGTGACGCATGCTTTGTATTCAAAAAATGTGATACCATTTGAAAGCTATAGATGTTTTTCAATCAGCCTATCAATCAGGACTTTAGTCGTAATTCAAATAGAAAATGAATAATAATTATTTATTAAATTCAAATTAAAGCATAATTTATATTGGTGGAAAGCTAAGAATATCCTTTAAAAACACTTTTCATTTTATCTATTTTGGGTAAAAAAAAAGTCGTCAACTACATACCCTACACATACCCATACATATTTCCACTTTTTGGCCCATCATGATCCTACACATACCCATCTGCACCATGTGTAATTTGGTTTATAGAAAAAATATTGTTCGTGAAATGGGGAACACACAAAACATCCTTGAAAGTGTTTTCCCCAAAAATAATATATCCCTTCCCTATTACACTTATGTATGTATTGTTTCCCATCAAGATAGGAGACATAGCACAAGGCTAAAAGGAAGAGAATATAGATGGGTATATGTAGGATCATGATGGGTCAAAAAGTGGTGATATGTAAGTGATATGATTGCCCATGTGGCTGATGACTTTTTTTTTCTCCCAAAATTGATGAAATGAAAAGGTTTTTTAAAGGAGATTCTCAACTTTCCACCAATTTAAATTATTCTTTACATTGAATTTATTAAATAATTATTATTCATTTTCTATTTGAATTACAACTAAAGTCTTGATTGATAGGTTGATTGAAAAACATCTATAACTTTCAAGTGGTATCACATTTTTTTAATCTAAAGCATGTGTCACATTATCTGCTTTGCGTAATATATGATTAAAAAAAAAGAATTGAATTTCATAAATTTTTGACCAAGTTAAGGTGGTCAAACATACGAGTTTTTATATTTTTTAAAAGTTGTAATAAAAAAATCATAATTAGTTATTTACTTGGATTTTTTTATAAAAAAAATATGCATCACATCGGGACATGAGTCCTCTAGTTATATCTAAAATATTATAAAAAAATATTATCATTTTATTGTGGTTAGGGTGGTGAGACAAACACATATTTGTTATTTTTTCCCTAAAATTTAAGTACTACTGCATTGAAATTTCAAATTTTCACCAAATAGATTTTTCTTTTTTTTAAAAATAAACCTAGTAGTTTAGAAACTACATTCAATTTTCTACACATTCTATTCTTACATATTTTTGAAATAATATAGATGACTTATTGAAATTTTTATGTCAAGTTGCCTAAATCTGATTCTGAAGATGCCATATGATGAGATGCTCCTGAATATAGAAGTCATCTCCCCGATCGATGACTTGAAAAAGCACAAAGATCTTGACCGTAATTTCCGAATGTAGATGGTTGACCTTTTACCTTTTTAGACTATTTTGAAAAAGAAGAAGGTTCATACATTCTAGAAGGAAAATCAATGTGATTCCTTTTGAGAATATTTTTCAAATCATCAATATCCTTTATATAACAATAGTGTTCTTCATTCGCATCCTTTTTTCAATATGCACAAAAAAGAATCTCCTTATTAGATGATTCTGATTTGGAAGAGGATTTTTTCTTTGCTTTATTTTATTTCTTATCTAATTCTTATTATTTCACCTAACTAACCAATAATGCTTGAGATTTAGAAGTCTTGATGAGACCCATTGAGATAAGCTTTTGTTGCTCATTTATTAACATCTCAAAAATGATACAAATGCTGGTGTAGTATACATAGACCCCATAGTCAATCTATGATTATGAAAGCTAGAAAGAAAAGAAGCATAATTAGGACCAAGTTTTTTCATTGTATTGTATACCAAATAAGTGTCCTTATCAATTTCACATGCTTTACATTTTTCTCTTAGATCATTAACCTTAGTGATGTAGTCTTGGATGTTGTCAAAGTACTTAGGATCAAGGCTCATCAGTTCATTATCAATTTGATAGCTTGCTTCATCTGTATTACCATACAATTTTTTTAATTTGTCCCAAGCTTCATGAGAATTTTTATGTGATACAATTTAAAATAACAAATCTTGAGAAACTAGTCTACAAAGACATTGAAGAACTTTGGTACATGTTTAATCATCCATTTTATCTTTTTATCTACATCTATAGGTTTAGGTATCTTATTTTTAACATATAGAGAGCGACCTTCTACCATTAGAATACTCCATGCATTTTTATTCCATGTTGAATAATTATATGATGTGAGAAAAGGAACCTTAGAATGATCCATGAAAATGAGAGAGCACAAGCAAAAAAATCAAAGCAATGCACCAAGAGACCTCCCCCCCCAAATAACTCAATCAAGAAACCCCCCAAACAATATCTAATTTGGCACTTTATATTTAGTGCATTTACAGTTTCTAGATGCCAAAAACAACAAAATAGACTTGATCTTAGTGCATGTAGATGCCAAAATAGGCCACATTATCAAGCATAATTTTTGGTACAAAATGAGATCAATCTAATTGTACCACTAAAAAGTACACAAAAAATTATGCACTTTCAAAAAAAATTGCACCCAAAAATGTTGCTGTAGGAGCAAGATATGAGCTCTTGAAGTTCCAAAAATGAGGACAAAGCAACAACACCTATGAGAATCTACAATTTCTAAAAAACAAAACACCAAAACCAAAAACTAATTGTACCACTATGAAGAGCATGAAAAATTAGCCTAAATAAAAAAAAAAATGCTTGAAAAAAAGAGTCAAAATGATCAAGTTATGAGGCTCTAAAGTCTAACTAAAAAAATGAAAACTTCAACCGTGAGGGGGCATAAAATTTCAAATGGGTGATAGCATCATCGCTAACATGTGATAATGTCAAGAGAAGTTGCAATTAAATTTGGTAGCCACTTGCATGTCAAAAAAGAATATTCACCCCCTAAAGAATATGCTTCCGTTTGTGAGCTTAAAAATGACATTTGTTTAGGTGTCACAGGTCCACTAGAATCTTTGTAGATACAATGAATATTCCTTTGATTTTTTTTGGCCGATTTGACTACTAGGCTGATTCTTATAATTTTTCAACTATTACTACTTTTAAAAAAAATTCTACCAAGATATTTATAAACTCCCCACTACAAATGTTTTTATTTACCTTTTAGATTGTTTTCATCAGTTGGAGGAATGTGGGGGTCCGCAGGGTTCAAGGGTGGGGCCAAAGTGATTTATCCAAGCCTGCCACATGGAAGAGGTAGCTACACCTAGTACCTTTTAGGTATTGCAAACTATGGAGATTCGACTGTGTACCTTGCAATCTGTAGGGTACAAAAAACCCCTTTTTTTATTTTTATTACAAAATTTAGCAGAACAAAATTTATTATAAAGACTATTGAAAATTTCAATTCAGCCTTTATAATTTTTTCTAAAAACATTCTCAAAAAATTTCAACTGGAAATTTTTATTTTGTATTTTTTTTAAAATTGCATCGATCAATTATAATGACTTGGGGGGCTGTATGATTCCGTGGGAGATTTTTTTTTTCCTTAGTGGACAATTGCTTTGATTTGGATGAATTGACAATCAATCTTAGGGTTTTTGAACCTTTTAGATATGATGGAAGGGACATATTTGAGCCAAAATGATCCAAAATTGTAACTACCTTTTGGATCTGGCAACCACTCTTTAGCTTCAAACCCTCATAGATTTGGCCTCATAAGTCCAATTTGGATAAAATAAAAGGAGAAACCAACTATCATGAAGCTCTTGAACTCAATGGTGAGCTCAGATTTGCACCAACAAGCTACAATTTGAACCTACAATAAAGAGCCAAAAAATGGACCCCCCCAAATCTAATATTTCTTTCAGGCTTTTTTGATTCTCCAAATCATCATATGATGCAAGAGAAGAGCATAGTCAATTTTTTAAGATTTAATAGCTCTTCAGAAAAATACTATCTAATAGCACTCAACCTACTATGATACCATGTTAGAATTGGCTATGGCTGCCAAGATCTTGAGGCAAAATGGAAAGCACAAGAGAGAGAACATGCATATGCAAATATGATTCAATTGATATGCAAAATGTAGTAGAAACCCCTTGGTTATATAGTCAAGGTGATATATAATATGTCATAGGATTATGACAAGTGTCTTAATCATATGACATGAGACAACTAATCACACTTACCTACATTCACATGTGTTACAAGTCAAAAGATAAGATTACAACTAATGACAACTAACACCTTCTAGAAAGATGCCTTCCTAGGATCTAAGTAAAATTAAGATGTAAATAAGTCCCCTAGTAATGAATTAACTAGGTACAATATTTTATTTACACCAAAACTATTTCTTGATTTCTACACTTCTATATTCCATATTTTCACTACTCCAAGCCTTATTGAGGACTCATTCACCCTTAGTGGTGAATGGGTCCTTTTAGGGTTTTGGAAAATTAATTTTTGGGTTATGTACTTCAATTTCTACACTCTTAGTTCCAAGAGTTTTAGCTCCCAAAAGTCTGAAATAAATTTTTTAGAGCTCTTTTCATGATCTTGTAATGTAGATGACAACTTTGCAACTTGACAACTTTGACAATTTTGCTCCAATCTTGTTCTCCACTTGATCTTCAACCTAAATCACACAAACACACATTCAAGAGGAGAAAAACTTGTCGATTGTTATAGGATAAGGGTTTTCCTTAGTCAAGCCCCTTTTAGGTAATTAAACCAAATGATGAAGAATGAAATAAGGACATGAAACATGAAATATGAAATGACGATACCTTGGATGACGTCGTGGGATGTAAATCTACAAACTAACATAAAGTGTCCATGTATAATGTAGATCTTGATCTCAAATTAGATGTGAATCAATGCTTTCCAATATATCTTCAATGCTACATAAACAATCTTAGCTCAACAACATGATTAAATGCACTATGTATTTTACATGACGATATGATATTAAATTGCTATAGTAAAACCTCAATAATCTTCCCTTGAATGCCTTTGAAATGTTCTTGTGAACTCTATATTGCTTTTGTGAACTCTTAGGCTACTTGCATAATCATTCTTAGGTGAAACTATGTGAATTGGCCTTGTATTTGTACTAAATCTAAGAATTAACCCCACAATTCGAATAATTCAAGCCGACATAAGATCTAGGATTAAACATTATTATTAATCCCACCACAACTAAATTTAAACAAAGGTGTCATATATGGAGAAGACTCATTCACCACTAAAGACGAATGTGTCCTAGCACAAATTTCTAGGACCACGCTTTGAGGGGATGAAATAACATAAAAAAACCCACCTCAAAAATGCAAATAAAGGGGTGTCCTATGTGGAGAGGACCTATTCACCACTAAAGGAAAATCGGTCCTAGTACCATTTTCTAGAACCTCAAAATTGCCAAATAGAATGTCATGCAATATTATTATTGGGTTTTGGGATACATCCTCATAAAATGTAATTAAGAGGGATTGAATTTGAATTAAAGGGGCCCATTAGGCTCAATTAATTAATGAAACCCTAGATAAGTGTGAAAGTGTAATGCAAAACTTAACAACACTCCAAATAAGGTAAAATTTAAGTACATTTTAGTTAGAAGGGCCCTAGATTCCATATAAATGTGTACAACACATTACAAGAATAAATCGAGGCATTATTAGGTTAGTTTTACATCAATTATTCTCAAATTAAGTGTGAAAAATGGTTTTTTTTCTACACTACATTTTTCCCCTATGAAAAAGTCACACTAAAGTAGACATTCAAGACACATGAGTATGCAACAATAACAAAGATACATAATCATACCATATCAAATTCCAAGGAAAACAAAGGATCAGGAACACCATTCCAACATAATTTGGAAAGGAGTTGTTTGTTTGTAACATACGTTTCTCACTTTGGTGTAGTGGAACCTCAATCTGTCGACTAGGTGAGTTTTCCCAATCATGCATGCTCACTCTAGGGTAGAGGAACCTCAATCCATCCACTAGTTGAGTTATCCCAATGAGGTAGAAAATGAGAGAATCATATTAGCCTTTTATAAGAAACTGAAGTCATCCTCCTGATAACTTTGATAAGACACTAGAATGTAATGGTTTTGAATGTCATGTCTATAAGTTTTTGTTAAAGGGGATTCTTCTTTATTCATGTAAGGTACTGTTCTTAGGGAACATCGTGCTTAATGTCTCCAAGAGAGGACAATTCAAAGAGTATTAGATTGCCACTTATGGGATGCCTCTCGCTTTGCATCATGCCACTAAGGGAAATAGTATGCTTAGAAATATTGCACACTTGGAGGTCATCAAGCCCAATGAGACAACCAAGAAAAGGACACGTCACAAGAAAAAATAAAATAACGCAATGAAATATACTAAAATATTTCATCGATGTATGCCCCCAATTTAAAGCGATTTCTAACACCATGACTATTGATTTAAAGTAGGAAATTTTTTATCCTAAGACATGAGAGATTTCTTGGAAAAAACCTATGCCAAGTCATATGTTTCTGAAATAAAGATACACCATGAAATAGGAAGGAAGGGTTTCCCCAAAAAAACAATACTAAAGATAACTTAGTATGTCACATGTGAGCCAAATTAAGGTATATCAGTCACATCCCAAGGTTTCTCTTATAAATACATGGAAGGTGGTCAACTAGCCACAAGAGACAATGAAAAGTGACATACGAGGAAAATGCTACCTAACCCATTGACCCCACTAAGTGCAGAACAAGGGTGAGTCAATGATTAATGATATGAAACATAAAAATCAATATCAATTAGAGGAACTAGGTGCTTCAACACAAGGAAGAGCACTACAATCCTGAAGATGTTGAATTTTGTTACTAGTAGAATGACCATGAATTCTATGATATCCACAAAATGAACTCTTGTAATAAAATTTATTTTGTGTTCTTGGAGGGAGAGATATCAAATGATCTTGGAGGAGTCTCGACAACATACTATCTTGATCAATAGTAGAAGATGTTCCTTTATTTTATGAAAAAGATATCTCTTGTTTAGCACAAGATGTCATACTTACACAAGACTATTTAGATTGTGAGATTTTGTACTCTTCTTTAAAGTAAGGTGTAAAATCTAACATACTCTAATCGTTATTGTTTTTTGTGATGATATTGATATCAAGCAATGATTTCTCTATTTATTTCATTTCTTTCGAAGGAAAATAACCAAGACCATGAATATCTATGAATTCAGGATGAACTAATGTTAAAGTTGGTTTAGGATCTAATATTTTGTAAGAGTGTTGATATAAAGAGAAAGATTTTTTGATGTTTTTATTTCTATCAAAGGACAATAACCAAGACCATGAGTTGTTTCTTGCATGTTAGGTTCTATAGGGACACAAATACCTTGTTCTCTAGCACCACATCCTTTTCCACTATAAGAAAGTTGTCTCATAAGTTCATAACATCTTCCATAAAGCTTTTGCATTTCATTATTTTTTGGTTGTTCATAATCAACTTCTTCAAAGTTTGTTGTGTAATTTTCTTGATCTTTTGAAATAGTTGAGGTGGATGCTTTTTAATTTTGTGTTGACATTACTGCTTTTTGTTGTTCTTTTTTATAATATTTTGTTATTATATTCAGTTACCCATCAAATTTAGGTGTGAACTCCAGTGATCCCAAATCATCTATCGACAACATTATGAAGGGTTTATGAAACTTATCTTATTCTTCTTCATGCATAGAGGACATAGTCACCTTTAGTATTGAATGGGTCCCTATTTGGGTTTCATAAATTGACTTTTGGGTTATGTTCCTTGATGTCTGCACTTCCATATTCCATATTTTCACTGCTTCAAGCCTTACTAAGGACTCATTCACCTTTAGTGGTGAAATGGCCCTTTTAGGGTTTTGGAAAACTAATTTCTAGGTTATGTACTTCAATTTATACACTCTTAGTTCCCATGTTTTAATCTCCTAAAAGTTTAAACTAATTTTTGTAGAGCTCTTTTCTTGATCTTGCAATGTAGATGACAACTTTGCAACTTGACAACTTTGGAAATTTTGTTCAAATCTTGTTCTCCACTTGATCTTCAACCTAAATCCTACAAAAAAACATTCAAGAGGAGAAACACTTGTTGATTGTTAGAGGATAGGGTTTTTCCTTAGTCAAACCCCTTTTAGGTAATTAAATCAAAGGATGAAACAATAGAATAAGGACATGAAACATGAATTATGAAATGATGATACCTTGGATGATATCTTGGAATGTAAATATACAAAATAAAATGAAGTGGCCATGTAGGATGTAGATCTTGATCTAAAATTAGATGTGAATCAATGCTTTCCAATAGATCTTCAATGCTACATCAACAATCTTAGCTCAACAACATGTTTGAATGCACTATGCCTTTGACATGATGATATGCTCTTGAATTTCTGCAATAAAACCTCAATAATCTTCCCTTGAATGCTTTTGAAATTCTATTATGAACTCTATAATGCTCTTGTGAACTCTTAGGATGCTTGCATAACCATTCTTAGGTGAAACTATGTGAATTAGCCTTGTATTTATACTAAATCTAAGAATTAACCTCAAAATTCAAATAAGTCAAGCCAACATTAGATCTGGGATTGAAAATCATTATAATCTTGCCACATTTAAATTCAAAAAGGGGTGTCCTATGTGGAGAGGACCCATTTTCCACTAAAGGTGAATGGGTCTTAGCACAACTTTCTAGGACCATGCTTTGGGGGGATGAAAGAACATAAAAAAAAGCCACCTTAAAAATGCAAAAAAAGGGGTGTCCTATGTGGAGAGGATCCATTCACTACAAAAGGTGAATGGGTCCTAGCACCATTTTCTAGTACCTTAAATTTTCCAGATTAAATGTCATGCAATATTATTATTGGGTGTTGGGATAGATCCTCAAAAAATGCAATTAAGAGGGATTGAATTTAAATTAAAGGGGCCCATTAGACTCAATTAATTAATGAAACCCTAGATAAGTGTATTAAACTTTACAACACTCTAAATAAGGTAAAATTTAAGTACATTTTAGTTAAAAGGGCCCTAGTTTCCATGTGAATGTGTAAAAAAAACTACAACACTAAATCAAGGCATTATTAGGTTAATTTTATGTCAATTATTCCCAAATTAAGTGTGAAAAAGGGTTACTTTTTTCTACAATATAGTTGATATGAAGTGTCTTGAAGATGTAGGTGGGGCATGTATGCCAAAGTACTACAAAAAATTGTTAGTATGCAAATATAAACATATAGACTGATAAACATCAAAATGGTTAGAAAATTCAATATGTACTCTACAACAACAAGTAGTGCATGTGTGATTTATTTTGACATAGAAGGGTTTTAGCATTTAAAAATATATTTGAAAATTTTTAGCTTTAGGATACATCTCTAGAAATTTACCAAAAAATTGTGTTTGTCATATCCAAAAATGCTTTGGATGTGGCTCACAGTTTTGACTTCCAATTCTCCTTCTTACCACATCCCTTTGATTTAGAGATACTCTTGTGTAATTCTTCCAAAATTCTTTAATTAGTGATCTCAATGCTTCAACAATTGGTTTATCTTTTTGTGGTAGTTTCCACAAGAATTCTCATAACTCATTATCATCAGTGTCCTCAATTACTTGGAACCTTCTAATGGCTCTTGATATAGGTTTTTTGTTTATTCTCAATGCTCGACATGTATTTCTAATGAGATGACCTTTCTTCATTTGATTACTTACTATTGTCGATGTAATGACATGTTGTGTGACATTACTATCTTTTGTGTGTGAGAGTTACCCACACTCTCATATGCACTCATTAGATTCTTCATAATATATTTTTCACTTGAAGACTTTGATGTTCTCAACCCAAGAATCTTCATGATGGGCCTATACTTTATACTTCACATAATTTCAAAAAAGAGTTGACATCTTCCGGTCTCATTTAATTTTTCAAATAATACTCTCCAAATCTTATGAGCATGTATTCTACAAGTGTGTTTTGGAATCTTATCTTACATTGGCTACAAAATATTCTCATAAATATCAATCAAATAATTTGGCTTTCTATGCAAAATTGTAGGTGGTATTCTCAAAGGTAAATTCATCACAACATTTGGAATTTAATCAATATTTAAATGAGATGGGATAGATGGAATACCATCAGTCAAAGATGGAATAGATGACATACCTTGAAGTTGAGATGGGAAAGATGGCATGCCTCCTTCTTCACATGTGAGTGAAGATGTACTTTCAACTTGAGATGTGGTAGATGGCGTCCCTCCAACTTGACTTGAAATAAAGGACATGTTTCCAAATTTTGGTAGAGGAGGTTCATCTTCCTCTTCAATTGACACATATTAAATAGTTATTGTGTTCAATCTCCTCTTTTCATGAAGTTGCCTCATTTATTCTCTTTTATTTCTTGTTAAAATGTGCAGGACAGCTGAGAGGGGAGATGAATTAGTTGTCACCAAATCCAAACACAAAACTACAACCAAACTATTTTTTTATTAAGTATGAACATGAAATTCAGATAATGGAAAGAAAAATCAACAAAATGAACACTAGATTTTATGTGGAAAACTATATAAGGGAAAAACCACAGTGAGAATTAACTCACAATATAAAGTAATAGAAAAACTGAATAGAAGAGGCTCACTGACTATTGAAAGGACTCACTATCCAATAGGGAGGCTCACTACCTACAAATACAAAAGATAATAGAAAGATCCAACATGAAAATTTACACACATTTGTAGCCTTAAATAGAAGATTGCAGAAATCTTCAGCTCACTGCTTTTAGGAGTCCAACACAATAAAAATTTATTGCTGCCTTAACTCACTTTCACACAACTCTGCTCTTCACTTGTGGCTTACTTTGTTATTTTTGTATGTCTTAATTCTTCCCAACTCAACTTGCATTTATACCCACTTCAATTTTAGAAAGTTTCTCCAAGGTCATCCACATACGCTTCATTTCATAAATTCAAATTAGGTCAGCAACTCAACATTCCCACGGTGGAAAGGAATTAGAGTGGACCAACTAAACACTTAACTAAGACCAAAAGAAACATCTTGGATCGACCACACACTTCCTTAATTAAAATTTAATTCTTCATATGATGTGTAAATACCTAGTTGGCCAAACCTAATGAAAACACAAATGAACATTGAAGTACACACTTTCCACCAAGAAGATAACATGAAGATGAAATGGTACAATTCATCATGCATGAGAACACATCTCAAAAAACTCTAGATGCATCAATAGCAAGTGCAAGAACCTTCAAACACAAAACACCTTCCATCATTCATCCAAACTATGTAAACACATACAACTTTGAAACTCAACTTTTGAAGCACCAATCTATGAACATCTCTAGCCAAACCTAGAGAACATCATGAAAAGGAATATTCCAAATCCACAAGACCTGAAACAAAATAGCAGAGGACTAGGGAGCATAAACATTTCTCCCAGTCCACAGACAAGCAACTCTATCAAACCAATTCATGCACTAGTGAACACAACTTTCAGACTTCATCAAACCAGAAGCTAAAAATAAGGAGATGGCACCAACAAATCTCCCACAATAACCCATCATATCTGTACAAGCATAGGATCAACGTAGAAGAAATATAGAGCACATACCAAAGCACATTCTGAACACATACATACTTCTAACTTCACTCTTTATTAATTTCCTCAAAAGTACTTGGTAACTCATCATTTTAGCACATCTGCAACATCATAAGGCATCTCCATGTACTCACAACATCTCAACTATACATGCACATTCTATAACATTCTGAATTATGTTGACATCAATGAAAAAATTAATGACAACACCACCAAACTTGCTCATACTTGCAAAAAACTCCCCCTTTGTCATTGATGGAAACACATTATGTGAAAAAACATCAAAGACAACACTCTCCTTTATTTTTTGGATCTGCACAACATTCCTCTTGTACTATTTTTCACATGATTCTCTCTCCCCCTTTGACATCAATGGCAAAGATCAAAAGCTCAGATCACTCCCCCCTAGGAGTGCACCCATGCAACTTATACTACAACAATGAAAACTTTCTACTACCCCCTCTGAAGTAGACCCATTCATTAGTCCAGAGAAATGAAGAATCTGTGGATCCACTAGACTGATGCACCTCCATGTTCACTTAGTTCAGAGGGACAATGACCTATAACCTCTCCTTGAGATACTCAAAAGTGTCCTTTGAAAGAGCCTTAGTACAAATATATCTACAATTCGTTCCTTTGTAGACACATACTCCAGCCTAACTTTATTCTCCAATACCTTCTCTCTGAGTAAATGATATCTAATAGATATATGTTTTTTTCTTGAATGCATTACTAGATTCTTTGAAATGTTTATAGCACTTGTATTGTCATAGAAGATAGGAATAGGCTCATCACATGTCACGCCAATATCCTTCAGTGTTTGCTTCATCCTCAAAACCTATGTGCAACAAAATGCTACTGCAATATACTTTGCTTTTGTAGTGGATAAAGAAATTGAGTCTTGTTTCTTACTTAACCATGCAACCAATATTCCAGTAAGAAAGAAAGCACCTCCACTAGTACTCTTTTAGTCATCCACACAACCAACCCAATCTGCATAGCTATAAGCACTTAAAGTGAAATTGGTATCCTTAGGATACCATAAGCCATAATCCACTGTGCCTTTAAGATATTTGAATATCCTCTTTATAGTTGTAACATTCGCTTCTTTAGGATCTTCTTGAAATTTAGCAACTACAAATACTACATGCATGATATCTAGTCTGGTAGCAGTAAGATACAATAGTCCACCAATCATAGATTTGTATTTTCTCTAATCAGCTTTAGTAGACTTATCATCTTTACTTACCTTACATCTAGTCACCATAGGAGTACTAATCGGTTCAGAGTCATCCATTCCAAACTTCTTTAACAACCCTTTCACATATTTTGATTGTGAAATGAATATCCCCTTATCAGTTTGATTTACTTGAAGAACAAGGAAGAAATTCAACTTACCAATCATCGACATTTCAAATTCTTTTTGGATTTCCTCTACAAATCTCTTACACATACCTTTATTTCCTCCAAATATGATATCATCAACATATATGGGTATGTGAAGGATCATGATGGGCCAAAAAGTGGCAATATGATGGGTATGTGGCTGACGACTTTTTTTTTACCCAAAATTGATGAAATCAAAAGGGTTTTTAAAGGAGGCTCTTAGCTTTCCACCAATATAAATTATGCTTTACTTTGAATTTAATAAATAATTATTATTCATTTTCTATTCAAATTATGACTAAAGTCCTGATTGATAGACTGATTGAAAAACATCTATCACTTTCAAACAGTATCACATTTTTTTAATCCAAAACTTGTGTCACATTCTATGCTTTGCATAATATAGGATTAAAAAAAAAATTGAATTTCATGAAGTTTTGACCAATTTAAGGTGGTCGATACGAGGTTTTTATATTTTTAAAAGTTGTAATAAAAATTCATAATTAATTATTTAGTTGGAAAAATTACAAAAATATGCATCACATCGGGACATGAGTCCTCTACTTATATCTAAAATATTGTAAAAAATATTATCATTTTATTGTGGTTAGGGTGGTTAGATAGACACCTACTTCTTATTTTTTCCCTGAAATTTAAGTACTACTACATTGAATTTTCAAATTTTCACCAAATAGATTTTATTTTATTTAAGCAAACCTAGTAGTTTAGAAACTACATTCAATTTGCTACAAATTCTATTTTTTACATATTTTTGAAATAATATAGATAAGTTATTCAAATTTTTACGTTAAGTTTCCTAACTCTGATTTTATTTTATTTTTTGCCACTTAAGGGCATGTTTTTTCTATGATGATCCTACACATACCCATAATACTACTATCAAAATTTTGTTACCTGCACTTTGAAGTAAACATTATTGTCAGCAGAGACTTTACTAAATCCTTGTTGTGTCAAGTATCTATCTAGTCTTGTATAGTACCATGCTCTAGGAGCTTGTTTCAATCCATACAATGCCTTCTTAAATTTACAAACCATATCCATTTTTTCTGATAATTGAAATCCTTCAAGTTGTTCCATGTATACTTCTTCTTCTAGTTCACCATTCAGAAATGCAGATTTGACATCCATTTGATATACTTTGAAATCCTTGTGGGCAGAAAATTCCAAAAACATCCTAATAGCTTCCATTGTTTCCACTAGGTGAAATGCCTCTTCAAAGTCTATGCCTTCAACTTGTGACTATCCCTTTCATACAAGTCTTGCTTTGTTTCTTCCAAATTCACCAATTTCATGCAACTTATTCTTGAACACCTAATTTGAACCAATTACAGTCTTATCCACAGGTCTAGGAACCAGTTCCCATGTTTGATTCATTTCTATTTGTTGCACTTCTTCTTTCATAGATCTAACCCAACTTTCATCTTCACATACTTCAATATAGACTTAGGTTCTATTTTAGAAAGTAAACAAAAATTTACCTCAGCTACTACTTTACATCTTGTCTTCACACTTTCACTCTTATCTCCAATTATCTGTTCTTATATATGATTCTTTCGGACATAATTAGTAGTCTTAGGAACAAGCTCCAGTTCATTTTCTTCTTCTTCTTCTTCAATTTTTTCTTCATCCTCTTCCTTATTCTCTTCAAGTACTAGTGTGCCAATAGGATCATCAAGTTCAACTTCACTTATCTCAATAGGTCTATGCATATTCTCATCAACCTTCACATTAGCACTCTCAACAATCTTCCTCAATCTTTTATTAAAACATCTATATTCTTTGTTGGTAGTTGAATATCCAAGGAAAATCCCTTCATCACATCTAGCATCAAACTTCCCAAGATTCTCACCATCTATTTTAATGTAACATCTACTTCCAAACACCTTAGAGTATTTCATAGTAGGACCCTTACCAGTCCATAACTCATAAGGATTCTTTGTGTTGTTGCCTTTGATCTAAACTATGTTAAGAACATAAACAACAATGTGTATTGCCTCCCTCCAATATACATCAGGTACATTTTCTTCTTTCATCATGGTTCTTGTAGCTTCTTGTATATCTCGGTTCTTTCTGTCAACCACTCCATTCTGCTGAGGGGTTCTTAGGGTAGAAAAATGCCTCTTTATGCCATGCTCTTCACAAAATGCATTAAACACACTAGAAGTGAATTCTCCACCTCTATCAGATCTCAAACAATTGATTCTTAGGTTCACAAGTCATTTTCTACTCTTGCTTTGAATACCTTAAACCTATCTAGAGCTTGAGTCTTTTCTTTAAGAAATGTAACCCATGTCATTCAAGAATAATCATCAATAAGGAGCATCAAATACTAGCTAGTCACCATTTAGGCTTCCTATTCTAGTAGGACCACAAAGGTCTATATGAATTAATTCTAGCATTCTGGTAGTAGTTTGATCTTTCCCTTTGAAACTACATCTTGTATGTTTCCCTAATTGACAACTTCTACAAACAATATTAACAGGCTTTATGATTTTAGTAAGACCTTGGACAATGTCCCTTGAACTAATCCTAACCAAACTATCAAATTTTACATGTCCCATTCTTTGGTTCCATAACCAACTTTCATTGAATTGAGATACTATAAGGCACTAACCATCAATACCCTTAAGATGATAGATATTTTCATGTGTTCTCCTTCCTACAACAACCATAGCTCCATATCCTTTTCTGATCTCATAGGTATTATCCTTAAACACAAGTTTGAAACCTTTCCTACACATCTATCCAAGACTCAACAGGTTATGCCTTAGGACCTTTATGTAATATACATCATCAGTGTTGTGAATTTCGTCAAGACTAATTGTACCTTTCGCAACAAACTTTGCTCCAAAATTATCACCAAACATGACCAAACCACCATCATACTTTTCAAGTTTAGTGAACTGACTTTTATCTCCGGTCATGTGATTAGAACATCCATTGTCAATCACCCAATAGTCTTCATCTTGTCTAGCATGAAATGTGGTGACCAAAGTACCTTCCATCTCATCCTTCTTTTTCTTTGAATGACTTTTTCTTGCACATTTTCTAGAGTTAGTAGAAACATATTTACTCTCCAAAGCTAAAAAAAAGCATTCACTATCATCACCCTCATAATCATATTCATCATCAGAGATTTTAGCTTCTTCTCTAACATAGTACAATTTTTTGTGTTTCTTATCCTTTCTATCTTTATGATCTCTATTCTTCTTATGTATAGCTCCATTCAGACATCTTGAAGCATAATGATGAATATTACCACAACTGAAATGTTTAAAGGGAAGCATACCTTTATACTTATGGGTACCTTTCTCCAACTTGTAAAGTTCACTTCCAACTCATTCGAACCATCACTATCTGGACCATCTTCAGCCTTTGTTGCTTTAAATGTTGTTTTTGTCTTTTCCTCCTTTCCAAACTTTCTCATCTCAAATGCAGTCAAGGTGACAAATAGCTCTTCTTTAGTATATTTGTAGGATCATATGTTTCCTCAATAATTGAAACCTTGTCACTGTAACATTCTAGTAGAGTCATTAGAATCTTCTCAATTATATCTTCATTAGTCAAAGTACCCCCTTGATTTCTAACTTCATTTGCTTCTAGATCAATCCTCTAAAAATAGCTTGCAATATCTTCTCCTTCTTTCATTTTCATATTCTCATATCTATGTTTTTCCATCAGCTTCTTTGTCAATTTAATTCTATCATTTCCTTCATAAAGAACTTCCAACTTCTAAACCTCATAAGTAGTTCCCAAAGAAATAACTTTTGTTCACTCAATCTTGGATAAAGCACTGTAAATAGCATACCTCACTTTTTTATTTTCCTTATAAGCATAAACCTCACCTGTAAATAGCATAAACCTTCCAAGTCTTGTAACCAAGAGAGATAAAGTATCCTCTCATCCACACTTTCTAGTCACTGTAATGAGATCTATCGAACATAGGGATCACCAACTTATTCGCCATTAGATCTTCCTTAAGTGGATAAGCTCTACACGAAGGAACCAAAGCTATGATACCAATTGTTAAAAGGCACAAAACAACTAAGAGGGGGAGTGAATCAATTGTCACCAAATCCAAACAAAAAACTTCAGTCACTTATCAACTTCACAACCACACTATTTTGTTATTAAAAATGAACATGAAATGCAAATAACAAAAAAAAAAATCAACACAATGAACACCAAATTTTACATGGAAAACCCAATAAGGGAAAAACAATGGTGAGGATTAACTCACAATATAAAGTGATAGAAAAATTGAATACAAGAGGCTCACTGCCAAGGGCTCACGACCCAAATAAAAATGCTCATTTCCTACATAAAGGACTCATTGTCCAACATGGAGGCTCAATTCCTACAGATACAAAAGCTAACAAAAAGATCCACCACAACAATTTACACACATCCACAACCTTGAATAGAAGATTGCAGAAACCTTTAGCTCATTACTTTTAGGAATCCAACACAATCAAGTATTGTTTCCTTAACTCACTTTTGTACAACTCTACTCTTCACTTGTGGCTTACTTCGTTATTTATGCATGTCTTAATACTTCACAACTTGACTTGCATTTATACCCACTTCAATTTTAGAAACTTTCTCCAAGTTCGACCACATACGCTTTATTTCATAAATTGAAATTAGGTCAGCAACTCAACATTCCTATGGTGGAAAGGAATGAGAGTGGACCAATTAAACACTTAACCATGACCAAAAGCAATGTCTTCAATCGACCACACACTTCCTTAATTAAAATTTAATTCTTCATATGAAGTGTAAACACCAAGTCAGCAAAACCTAATGAAAACACAAATAAACATTGAAGTACACACTTTCTAGCAAGAAGATAACACTTGAACAACGTAACATGCTTCATCATGTGGGTATGTGCGTGATCATGATGGGCCAAAAAGTGGTGATATGATGGGTATGTGGCTGACGAATTTTTTTTACCCAAAAATGATGAAATAAAAAGTATTTTTAAAGGAGATTCTTAGCTTTCCACCAATATAAATTATGCTTTACTTTGAATTTAGTAAATAATTATTATTCATTTTCTATTTGAATTACGACTAAAGTCCTAATTGAAAAATATCTATAGCTTTCAAATGGTATCACATTTTTTTAATCTGAAACATATGTCACATTCTATGGTTCGCATACTATAGTATTAAAAAAAAATTGAATTTCATGAAGTTTTGACCAAGTTAAGGTGGTCAAACATACAAGTTTTTATATTTTTTAAAAGTTGTAATAAAAAATTCATAATTAATTATTTACTTGGAAAAAAATTACAAAAAAATATGCATCACATTGAGACATGAGTCCTCTACTTATATCTAAAATATTATAATTTTTTTCTATCATTTTATTGTGGTTAGGGTGGTTAGATAGACACCTACTTATTTTTTTCCTTGAAATTTAAGTGCTACTGCATTGAAATTTAAAGTTTTCACCAAATAGATTTAAAAAAAAAAAAAAGACCTAGTAGTTTAGAAGCTACATTCAATTTGCTATAGATTCTAGATATTCTTACATATTTTTGAAATAATATAGATAACTTATTCAAATTTTTACATCAAGTTTCCTAACTCTAATTTTTCTGATTTTTTTGGCACTTAGGGGCTTGTTTTTTCCATGATGATCCTACACATACCCATGTGTTCATGATGGTTTTACTCACATAAAATAGGTCGAATAAAATATCCATAAACAAGACAGTGAAGAGCCTATCCTTCTTGAAAGATATGAAACAAAGACAACCTAAGGGAGAATTCTACATTTATAGAGCAAAGATTGACTTTTGTTTAATCCCAAGTCTTCGATAACCAGGTCACGGTTGCACTAGGGTCACTCTCAGGTAATGATGTGATAATTTGTTGTTAATCTCAAGCGAGAATCCATATGGGCACGTACATATACATATACATATACACATTACTCTATCATTTCTTTGAACATTTTAGATCAACTTTCTAATTTGAAAAGGTAAACTCGAAATTCATGAAAGCAATAAATTTGACATTGGACTTCAAAGATCATCACCAATTTCCTTGCTATCACTTAAGTAGATTTAGCTTTAAGCATTTAGCAATTCAATGAAAAATAAAATATTTTCAATAAAACTATTTCCATTCACTTATATTTTTGGAACATTTAAAAAATATTAAACATCTAATCTAAAGTAAAACATAAAAAAAAATTGAAAAATAAAAGTTTCTCCCAGTTATTCTTCATGGATGCCCCAAAGAATTAATCAAAACAAAGCAAACAACTTTATATTTCACCAGATTGCTTCACAGCTATGTATAAAATAGTGCAAGCTTTTAAAGAGGGGGTTTCATTTATGGACACCCAGTATGTTTTGTATGCACCCTTAACTGGCACAACATATAATCTTGTTCAACCAAACATACAAAACCAGCTACAAAAGATACTTAGATAGGTAGCTATCCATAAAGCTCTGATATCAATTAATGTCTACATGCATATAAAGTTTTATGTCAGAATGGCTCAAAAAATAGGAAAAAATAACAAAACTTCAAAAAAAAAAATTCTCCTTCAACATCCACAAATTCCAAACTTAAAAATAAAATTAAGCATCCTCTAGCCTTTTATAGAACACAAGGCTCAGATAGGAAAAGACATCTACATGAGAGAATCTAAAGGACCAATCTAATCAAGGAACATGGAATATTGTGACCAAGAGGAGAATTGCAATTGATGTCAATGGAAGTCAACTCAAATTACTTGATGAAGCTCTTTGGGATCTACTCTTTCATCTAGAATCTTCACCAAGAAAGTAACTTGAATCAAAATAATATGTAGGGGCTTCCCATAGATTCAAAATGACAAGGAATTTTTTTTCCCCCTACACCTCTTTTTGTTTCGGTTCCATCACTCTCGGGAGTGGGCTCTCCCAAAAATTAGCATTTGTTCCCACCGCATGTAAAATACTTGGATCTCTGGTACTCTAGTGGACTCATAGTTGTATGCATTATCACATCCTAGAGTGATAAAACTGGACCAAATTTTATTCCAACCATGACTCAAGTTTTCTTGATCGTCCGTACCCAAGCTTTGTGTCACAATCAATTTATCTCCTACAATCACAAAATTCCAAATATTAAATCCCCTTTTAAAAAAATATGCTACCATATAAATAAAACCATTATTCAAATGTTAGTGCAAAATATATAAAACTTGCTTCTAAAAAAACATATCACAAATCCTTCCATATATACCAGATCATTGGGATCAATGTATAATTATTATTTTTTTAAATATAACATTTCACTTCACGTTTCAACCTGGTATTTAGCTTTACCCACTTACTTTCCTAGACCTCGGTTAAACTAGAACTCCAATTTACCTAACTCCAAATTACCAGACCAGAGCCATTCGCTTGAACTTTACATTACCTTTTACCTTTTATGTGTTTTCGATACCCGGTGTACAAAACACTTACCATACAAAGTACTTTCTTTCAAACCAAATATTTCTCTTTTCTTTTTTTACTTTCGTTGATCTTCCAATTTGTTAGCTCCTACCATAGAAGTTATATTTCAAGTATGTGCAGGATCATCATGGAAAAAACAGGCCCTTAAGTGGCAAAACATTCAAAAAAATCAGAGTTAGGAAACTTGACGTAAAAATTTGAATAAGTTATCTATATTATTTCAAAAATATGTAAATATAGAATCTATAGCAAATTGAATGTAGTTTCTAAACTACTAGGTTGTTTAAAAAAAAAAAATCTATTTGGTGAAAATTTGAAATTTCAATGCAGTGGTACTTAAATTTCAGGGAAAAAATAACAAGTAGATGTTTGTCTGACCACCCTAAATACAATAAAAAGATAATATTTTTTTATAATATTTTAGATATAAGTAGAGGAATCATGCCCCAATGTGATGCATATTTTTTTGTAATTTTTTTCCAAGTAAATAATTAATTATGATTTTTTTATTACAATTTTTTTAAAATTATAAAAACTTGTATGTCTAACCACCTTAACTTGGTCAAAACTTCATGAAATTCAATAATTATTTTTTTAATCCTATAGTATGCGAAGCATAGAATGTGACACATGTTTTAGATTCAAAGAATGTGATACCATTTGAAAGCTATAGATGTTTTTCAATCAGCTTATCAATTAGGACTTTAGTCATAATTTGAATAGAAAATGAATAATAATTACTTATTAAATTCAAAGTAAATCATAATTTATATCGGTGGAAAGCTAAGAATCTCCTTTAAAAACCCTTTTCATTTCATCAATTTTGGGTAAACAAATAGTCATCAGCCACATACCCATCATATTGCCACTTTTTGGCCCATCATGATCCTGTACATACCCTTTCACTTGGTCCCCCAAGCCTAATTAAATCACTAGCTGTAAATTAAAAATTATGCATATTTTAAAACAATAACTTTCTACCTTTACTTAAATTCTAGCATAAAAAGTAAAACTCCACTAAAAACCATTTGTGTGTGCTCTTGATTAATTCCAATTTTCAAAACTTGGTAAATAGAATCAGTTCATTAACATTGAACTACATAATATAGTAATCCTCCAAAGCCAATGAGGGATAGATCCTTACTTCCATTCAAGTGTCCACGGGGATATCTCTGTAATTCCCCCCAAACATAGCTCTACTTCTGGCCAGGCATCCATAGCCCTAGTAGAGTTATTTGGATAGCCTAAAGAGTTGATATCACTTTCTTTTTTTTACTTCAGATATAGCAATGATAGCTCATTTTTCACTTTTGATATTGCAATTGATAATAGCTCATTTATCAACTTGCAAGCATTGAAGCACCACTATTAGCTTGGGAATTACAGTGGTAGCAAATGTTAATATTTGATTTTTCATTCAATGTAAATCCCTCCGTCAATTCACTACTTCCCAAAAACTCGTTTAATGATTCCCTATAAGTGTGTGTTTCTAGCTAAATTTTACCAATTATGCAAAATCCTAACTAACTGTAGCCCACTATATGCCAAAAGATATGTATAAATTAAAATTTAGCAATAGACAACTTAATCACCAAATTTAACTCTAAATTTAGAAACATTAGTTACCACCCTTTTGATTAAATTTATAGCAATTTCCACAACTTTTTCTAACTATCTCGACTTGACAACACTGCACTATATTAATGGATCAAAATGCCATGATTACCTTGAAAAAAATGATCACATTATTTCACATTAAATTTGCACACCTTGTTCAACATGTATTATCTCTCTACTTCCTTAGGTGATGACATGTAACATTTTTCCAAATTTATTCTCATGTATAATCCACACACTTAACACCTCAATAATCATTACGGATTATTTGAAAAACAATTGGAAATGACCCCTATTAATTTGAAATCTCTGACTTACTTGATTCACAATCTTCATACTGCCCAATTCCAAAGCAATTTCACCAAACATGTGCAAATAATTTATTTGATTTAACCCTTAATTCTAAATATTATTAACCAATTGCCACCTTGCACATACGATTTCCAAAAAAAAACTCGAGGAAACTATGTACTGCTACATTGTTCACAACTTTCTATAAATTCATGCATTTCTTCTCCAATTCTCCACACTTTCTTTTCTTTCTCTTTTTTAGAATTTTTATAATTCTGTTATGTTTTGTACTTTTAATTTTGCTCTTAACCATGTATATTCCCATTTTATTAAGTTGTTCTCATAGACAGAACGTTTTCTTGGGAAGCATCACACCACAAAGGCTTGAAAATGTTTTCATTGTTAGGACTTCTAGCTTTACTATGCTGAATTTATGTTTGGTCCTTGGGGAAATATATGTTGTGTCCAATCACTACTTTCATTTTTATTCTGAGATAGCTTCTCATTTTGTAGCTTCACTTTTGGACATTGGGTTACTTGTTGAAGATGTTCATGCTACTGCCAACCTAATAGTTAAGCCTGAATTCCTGGAGAATCTGGACACCATTTTAGCTATCACACACCTAACCATTGGGATTCCCTCCATGGATGATATTCCTCTGTTCCTGAATCATGGGGAAGTGGTTCCACTTCATCCTTTTCTTACTGATCTCCATATCCAAGATTTTGAAGTTCACCGAGAACTTGCCTACATAGGGTATTTAGCCTTGATAGAAGAGGTATCTCAGATTGACTAGATAAATACTACCATCTGTAGCTTTGCTCACCTTTCTTTTGAATCCTCTTTTTCTTATTTTTGATAAGGATTTTGACACCTGATGTATATACATGTGATAGACACACACATATATATACTTTTTGTGGCTATCTTTTTTTAAAAGTCTGTTTCACTATTTATAGTTTTATTGTTTCAGTTTAGTTCAGCAAATTGTTTCAATTTCACTCTCATGTTCAAGATACATTTAAGCATAATTTGTTAATGAAGAAGCAAAGCAAGGAAAATAAAAGAAAACAAAACAAGAAAAAGAAGAAACCCTAAAAAGAAAACTAGGCTAACACTACGCTAAACTAACCCTAACTACACTAACTCTAATATTACAACAAACTAACTCGATAACTAGGCAATTTATTTCAATTTCTATAGCTATTCCTTTATAGTTTTAGTATAAATCACAATAGGTTTATCTTTAAATTCCATTATCAGCATCTTCAAAATCCTACTGTAATAATGAAAAATATTAAGTTTCCTATATTTAAACATCATAAATTCGAAGGTGTACTTACCCAAAATCTAGCTTAAATGTATGAAAATGATCTCATTAGAGATTGGTTGCACACATTTTTTCTGGTGCGACAATATTGTACCTTCTTCCAACCCTGGTCCATTTCCATGAATGGTTGTACTCATTTCTTTATTTTCTTCTCTTCTGAAAACCTTCATATCTTCGGTCCTGTCTTTGCTTTCCATTATGTTAGACCAAGATGTATCACTATTTATATCATTATCAGAAAGAGAAAAAGTAAAAACTTGATATTATGTATCTTGTATAAAATCAGGAAAATGTCTTTTTATAACTAATGAATTTTCAGCTTGAAGCATAATACATGCATCTCCCGCTTGATTTTTCTGCTTTATCTCACTATTTGTGTTTTCCATGTATATAGGGAATGATGATTCATCCATATCTTATCCTCGTTTATGATGAAATATCTCTGAATCTTAACATTCCCACCTATTCCCTTACAAGATGTTAGGATTTTCTTTAAAATAATTGCAATTTCCTAACTCTTTTAGTTCATTGGTTTTTTTTAATACTTCCAGCTCCACTAGGGTAGAATGTTTCTCTTGTGAACAATCCTTTTCTTTTTGCATTTGAAACTTCTTTCGTTAACGAAACTGCTCCACTTATGGCTAAACTTACCCTAGTTTAAATGTGTCACACTCAATTTCACCATGATCAATTGTATCATGAATTTGACACTTGCCGACTCTTCAAAAAGTAAACAAACTTGGAGGATGTAGTTTCTAATTAAATATTTTACAAAGTTTTCTAATTTCCATCATGAAAAGTAGCTTGTGTTAGGTATCGTGAGCTTACAAGCTTCTTTCCAAATTAGGAAGGATATTTTGAAACACAAATCCACTTCCAAAAGATAGAACCTAAAAATATCAAAGAAACAAGAAAGAAAGACAAAAAAAATCATATGCATATCCACACATGACCACTAGAGTTCTAAATGTCTACCCTCCTTCTAGCACCAGTTCTTGTTGATGACGGTTTTACTCATAGTAAATAGGTTGTATAAAATCTCCATAGACAAGACTACAGAGAGCCTATCCTTCTTGAAAGATATGAAACAAGGACAACCAAAGGGAGAATTCTGCATTTATAGAGCAAAGATTGACTTCCGTTTCATCCCAAGTCTTTGATAACTAGGTCATGGTTGCACTAGGGTCGCTCTCAAGTAATGATGTGATAATTTTTTGTTAATCTCAAGGGAGAATCCATATGGGCACACACATATACATATGCACATTTTTGTATTATTTCTTTGAACATTTTAGATTAGCTTTCCAATTTGAAAAGATAAACTTGAAATTCATGAAAGCAATAAATTTGGCATTGGACTTCAAAGATCATCACCAATTTCCTTGCTATCACTTAAGTAGATTTAACATTAAGCATTTAGAAATTCAATGGAAAATAAAATATTTTCAATAAAACTATTTCCATTTACTTATATTTTTTGGAACATTTTCAAAATATCAAACATTTAATCTAAAGTAGAACATAAAAAAAAAAAAACTAAAAAAAAAAAAATTCTCCCAGTTATTCTCCATGGATGCCCCAAAGAATTAATCAAAACAAAGCAAACCACTATATATTTCACCAGAATGCTTCATAGCTATGTATAAAATAGTGCAAGCTTTTAAAGAGGGTGTTTCGTTTATGGACATCAAATAGGTTTTGTATGCACCCTTAAATGGTGCAACATACAATATTGTTAAGCCAAACTTACAAAACCAGGTACAAAAGATACTTATATAGGTAGCTATCCATAAAGCTCTGATATCAATTAATTTCTATGTGCATACAAAGTTTTATGACAAAATGGTTCAGAAAGCAAGAAAAAAGAACAAAACTTAAAAGAAGCTTTTGCTCCTCTAACATCCACAAATTTCAAACTTAAAAGTAAAATTAAGCATCCTCTGGCCTTTTATAGAACACAAGGCTCAGATAGGATAAGACATCTACATGAGAGGGATTCCAAGGGACCAATCTAATCAAGGCACATGGAATATTGTGACCAATAGGAGAATTGCAATTGAAGTTAATCGAAGTCAAATCCAATTACTCGTTGAAGCTCTTCGGGTCCTACACTTTCATCTGAAATCTTTTCCATGAAAGTAACTTGAATCAAAATAATATGTAGGGGCTTCCCATAGATTCAGAATGATAAGGAAAAAAAATTCCCCCTTCACCTTGTTTTGTTCCGGTTCCATCACTCTCGGGAATGGGCTCTCCCAAAAATTAGCATTTGTTCCCACTGCATGTGAATTACCAGGATCTCCAGTACTCTGATGGACTCAAATTCATATGCATTATCACATCTCAGAGTGATAAAACTAGACTAAATTTTATTCCAACCATGACTCAGGTTGCATTGACTATCCATACTTGAGCTTTGCATCATAATCAATATCTCCTGCAATCACAAAATTCCAAATATTAAATCCCCTTTTAAACAAATATACTACCATATATAAATAAAACCATTATTCAAATCTTAGTGCAAAAAATATAAAACTTGCTTCTAAAAAAACATATAAAAAATCCTTGCATATATACCGGATCACTAGGATCAATGTATAATTTTTTTTAAAAAAAAATATAACATTTCACTTCACATTTCAACTCGGTACCTGGTACCCGATATTTAGCTTTACCCACTTACTTTCTTGGAGCTCAGTTATACTGGAACTCCAACTTACAGAACTCCAACTTGTTGGACCGGAGCCATTCGCTTGAACTTTACATTACCTTTTTCCTTTTCTGTGTTTCCAGTATCTGGTACCTAGTGTACAAAACACTTACCATACGATGTACTTTCTTTCAAACCAAAGATTTCTCTTTTCTTTTCTTACTTCCAGTGATCTTCCAATTTGTTAGCTCCTTCCAAAGAAGTTATATTTCACTTGGGTGCCCAATCCTTTTCAGTCTTGGGGTGTGTTATGAGACCACACAACACCATGTACGCGAACACATCTCAAAAATCTTTAGATGCATCTATAGCAAGTGCAACAACCTTCAAGCACATAACACCTTCCATTAGTCCATCTGAACTGTGCAAACACATACAAAAACTCTGAAAATCAACTTTTGGAGTACCAATGTATGAACATCTTTGTCCTAACCTAGAGAACATCATCACAAGGCATATTCTAGATCCACAAGACCTAAAACAAAATAGCATAGAATTGTAGAGTAGAAACAATTCTCCCAATCCACATACAAGCAACTTTGTCAAACTAGTTCACACATTGGTGAACACAACTTTCACACTCCATCAAACCAAAAGCTACAAATTAGGAGATTACACCAACATATCTCCAATAATAACCCATAAGATCTGCACAAGCATATGATCAACATAGAAGAAATGCAAAGCACATATTAGATCTCATTTTGAACACAAACACACTTCTGACTTCACTCTTTATTAATTTCCTTAAAACCACTTGGTAACTCATCATTTCAGCACATCTACAACACAATAAGGATAGCTCCATGTACTCACAACATTTCAAGAACATCTTAACTATACATGCACAATCTACAACATTCTGAATTGTGTTGACATCAATGACAACATTAATGAAAAGACCACCAAACTTGCTTATACTTGCAACATTTCTATTCCTATCTTCTTGTTCTTCTTCAATTGGCATGTTTTCTTCTATCGTGTTCAATTTCCTCTTTTCATGAAGTTGCCTCATTTGTTATTTCTTCTTTACAGTCTTAGCTGCTTGCTCCTCCTATATTAGCAAAATCTTCAACTGTTTCCTTGGCATGATGAATAATTGTACATGTAGCATGAAAAAGAGATAAAGATTAGTTCCACCATAGTACTAATCAAGTAAAGAAATATCTTACATAAATCTGAAATTTGTCATGAAATGATGATACAATATTTGATAGTCCAAAAGGGGCAGAAATGAATATGAAACTAAGGAATTTTTAATTGATTCTCATGTTTTTGCATGAAGAAGGCAACAAATGGCATGTGGAGGTGCAACAAGGAATATGAAACTATTAGTTAAGGATTTTTTATGAAGCTATAGAAGAGAAGATGATTGTTGAGAATATCCTTAGGATTTTTCCTACAATGATTAACTCAATAGTCATTGCAATATAAGACATTAAAGAACTCTTAAAGATGTCAACAGATGAGTTGATGATTTTACATCAAACCCACAAGTATTTCCTAAATAGGGTTATCCCTTCTTCCCTAAGGATCAAACAAACATAAGAGGTGTGGATTTCAATGAAGGAATTCTACAAGGAAAAAAGTACAAGGGAAAGGAGTCATTGCAATAGAATGATCAAAGGGATATGTTTGGTGCTTAAGGAGATTTTGATTGTTTTTTTTATTTCTCCTTGTGATGTGGGATTAATATTTGCAATGGGAATTCCTATTGTGAAAGTATTAGAGTCCACTAGTATCCTAGTTTGGGACCTTGTAAGCTAAATGACAGGGTGGAGTTAGCTAGTGTTGGTTTTGACATAAGATAAGAAATTTATTAAGAAATATGTAAGCTACTAGATAAAGATTAAAGGATCTAGTTTTGAATCATTGACAAATTTGACCTTTTTGAATGATGGATTGGATTTTTTATTAATATGGTTGAAAAAAAAGGTTTATGTTGAGTGGTAAAAATGTGGATGTCATATAAAGGATGTTATTTGTTATTATAATTTGAAAGTCAAAGAAATATGGTTATTTCTATGTAGGTTGGTGAAGGTTTAATCTAAGTCCAAATTAGATAATGGTTTATGGAAAAATCTAAGTGAGATGGATGAAATGATTGCTTGGATGGGTTTATGATTATTATAAGGTAGAGTATGTTTTGGATGAAATATGTCAAGAGTGGTTTAAAAATTGTACTAGATCTATCTATGGTTACCATTATCAAGGTTTTGGTCTAAAAGGTATAATTTTTTGGCCTCAAGGATTTGTTGATATGATTTTTTATAAAAGAAAGTAGTTTTTGAAACATAGGGAAAATCATTGATATACAAATGCATGAAATGAGAAATAAAAAATGATGGCATGCAAAGGAATTAAAAGGGAAGTGCAAGAAAAAAAATAGTGACATCTGCAGTTAAAGGTAGAGTGCAAGTGTTAAATAGCACAAACACTAAGAGACTAAACAAGATTTTTGAAATATTGGAAGAGAATATTAAAATTACTAAAGCATTTAACTATGAATCCCAACTATGTTCAAACTTTGGTAAGATATTTTACAAACAATAAAACATAGTGGCTGAATAATTGAATTAAAAATCGTAAGGTAAAAGGTTGAGCACTCATAATTTTGAATACTTAGCAAAATATAATCCTAAAATCAACATGATAACAAAATAAAAGTGTTATGTTAAGCATGTATGATAATAATTAATAAGAAACAAGCATAAGGACTTGAAATACCTTAAAATTAGAGATTTGATTTGAGAAACTACCCAATTATATGTACTTTGTTTTTCTTCTTGCATCGAAATCCTCAAGAACTTGAGCTTTTCATGAAATTGATTCCTTTTCAACATTCAGTTCTATGTAACTCTAATAGAATTACTAAAAACTATTGAGTTAACCAATGTATAATGTTAAATTATAACAATAAAATCAACATAGCAACACTACAAATATATTTCCTCCTTCCTAAGTTGAAAACCTAAAAAGCATGGTGCAAAGCTGGTGGAGTGTGTATGTGCTTTCCCCAATAGCATGAAAAAGCATTTTTTGTTGGATCATGTACAAGACCAAGAGAATAACAGAGCATGTGGGCCTTGATCATGGGTGTCCTTCCCTTTTTACCATTTTTAGAGCAAGAAAAAAATGTGCTCATGTTATAATGCGAGTGCGTTTTGGCTTGCTTTATACACAGCCAAATTTCAAATTTTCAAAGTGTGCTCATGCTTTGAAAAAGTTGATTTTGTAAAGGTTTTTCAACTATCATCATGTGTCAATAGGGTGTTGGGTTGAGAAACATCTTTGAGACCTTTCTTAGATCAATTATGACATCTTGTAAGTGCTATGTATGTCTCATTTTGCATATGATATGAAGTTTTGAACATCATTTTTCCTATATGTTCAAGCTTATACATTAACCCTAAACCCTATCCCTTAAATGCTCAACCTTTAATCCCTCAACCCTTAGACCCTCAACCCTTAAATCCTCAACCCTGAACCCTAATTGCTCAACCATGAACCCTAATCCCTATCCATCAACCCTCAAACTCTAAACCCTAGTCCCTTAAACCCTCAACCCTATACCTTATAAACTAAACCCCCAACCCTATACCCTTCAAGCCTAATCCCTCAACCCTCAACCCTAATCCCCATCCCTAAACCATCAACCCTTAAATCCTCAGCCCTCAACACTGAACCCTATACACTTGTAGTGTAGAAAAATGTATCCCTTTTTCACACTTAATTTGGGAATAAATATTAAATAAAAGGACTTAATTATGCCTTAATTTAGTGTTGTAATATGGTTTACATATTCACATTAAGTTTATGGAATTTTAATTGAAATGGACTTAATTGTTCCTTATTTGTTGTGTTATAAGGTATATCTATACTTTCAAACTAATCTAGGGATGTATTAATTAATTGAGGATAGTTTTCCTTAATTGTCCGCTTTAATTCAAATCGAAGCTTAATTAATTGCATTTTTTGAGGGATAAAACCAAACATTCATAAATGCCATAACATAATGTTTAACATTGAGCAATGTGTGTCCTAGGTAAGTGACCTAGGACTTACTCTCTTAGGCCTAGGACCTAAATTCAAACTATGTTTTTGGCAATTTTTCAATAATTTCAAATGTTTATTCACATGTCAGCTTGTGTTATTTAAATTTCTGGAATTAATGGTAAGATATATAAAATAAGAGGTCATTTCATTGTGTTTCACCTAGCAATAATTTGAAGAGAGCATTCCTATAGCAAGTTTATGAGATCAAGAGCACTTCAAGAGCATTTCCAGGGCATTCAAGAGTTGATTTATTGAAGATTTTTGCAGCAATCAAGATTCCATTATCATGTAAAAGCTTTCTTGCATCATGCATGTTGTTTGAGCTAATATGGTGATAAATGTGGTGTTCAAGATCTATTCAAGTATTAAAAGGCATTGTTTCTAATAAAGTTTCAAGATCAAGATCCACATCCACTGAGGCCAATTCATGCAAGTTGTAGATCTACAATCCAAGGTTCAAACAAAGGTTTAGTGAGTTGTGACATTGCTTGTTCATTTATCACTCCTTCATGTTGTTTTGTTTCATTTCAAGGTTTAATCACCAAAAAATAGGTTTGACCAAGGGAAACCCCTATTCACCTGGGTATGTGCAGGATCATCATGGAAAAAGCAGGCCCTTAAGTGGCAAAAAATTCAGAAAATCAAAGTTAGGAAACTTGACGTTAAAATTTGAATAAGTTATCTATATTATTTCAAAAATATGTAACAATAGAATCTGTAGCAAATTGAATGTAGTTTCTAAACTACTAGGTTTGTTTAAAAAAGAAAGAAATCTATTTGGTGAAAATTTGAAATTTCAATGCAGTGGTACTTAAATTTCAAGGAAAAAATAAGAAGTAGGTGTCTATCTGACCACCCTAACCATAATAAAATGATAATATTTTTTTATAAAATTTTAGATAGAAGTAGAGGACTCATGCCCTGATGTGATGCATATTTTTTGTAATATTTTTCCATATAAATAATTAATTATGAATTTTTTATTACAACTTTTTTAAAAATATAAAAACTCATATGTCTGACCACCTTAACTTGGTCAAAACTTCATGAAATTCAATTTTTCAATTCATAGAATGCAAATCATAGAATGTGACACATGTTTTGATTCAAAAAATGTGATACCATTTGAAAGCTATAGATGTTTTTCAATCAGCCTATCAATCAAGACTTTATTCATAATTTGAATAGAAAATGAATAATAATTACTTATTAAATTCAAAGTAAAGCATAATTTATATTATTGGAAAGCTAAGAATCTCCTTTAAAAACCCTTTTCGTTTCATCAATTTTGGGTAAAAAGCTAGTCATCAGCCACATACCCATCATATTGCCACTTTTTGGCCCATCATGATCCTGCACATACCCACCTAACAAACAACATTTTTCTCTCTTTGATGTGTGAATACAAATTTTAAGTGAAAGATCATTTGAAGAGAAATATTGAAGAAAGTTGCAAGTTATCAAAGTTGCAAGGAAAGTTACTATTTCATAGAAACTCTTCTACAAGATTTATTTTTGGTTGTCCGATAGTGAAACTTGGGAATCTGGGAGTGCAGACACAACATAAGAGAACCTAGAAAGGATTTTTGCAAAGCCCTATCTAGGACCCATATGCCATAGGGCAAATGAGTCCTCAGTGAGCTTCAAAAAGTGACTTGTGGTGATTGGTACACATTATTCTCCCCTTTCTAGATTTTCCTTTTGATTGTTGTTTCCATCAGTTTTGAGTATAATATTTCATTTGCATCTTATAGCTTTCATTTTGGAGTTTTTTTTATGGATTTAATCTTTCCCCCCAAAGTGTTATTTGATTCATACCCCCATCCTTGCATAGAGAGGAAATTTTCTTATTCATACCTTGATTTGACTCACCTTTTGGTTGTTAGTCATCTCATTGTTTGGATCTCATTTCTTTGAATGAATTGAAGAAAGATAGGACCCTTTGTCCCTCTTTGGATCCACTTTTCCATTTTGGGACACCCCTATATCCTATTTTTCACTTGAAACTCCGCTCTCCAACCTTTTGCTTTCAACCTATAGAATGAAAAAGTTGACAACACAGAGTGTTAATGGTTTTTTTAAAACACTAAGTGTTTATAAAATAGTGCATTTCATTAAATTCCTATAGTTTTAATAACAAAATCTTTTCAAGACTTTCATACCGTTTTCTAGAATTCTAGGTTGCAAAACACTGAGATTTACAAAACCTACAACCCACTTAATGTTTTAAAAACATTTAAAAAGAACAACTCATTCAAACCCTTTAAGAGTAACAACCCAATTGGTTACAAACATCTCACCTCAATTTGATTGGTTGTCTCCCTCACTTGCAACTTAACCCCCTTTCTATCCAACCTTTTGCTTTCAACTTGCACAATGAGAAAACCCACAACACAGAGTGTTTTCCAATAACAATACTTGTTACAATTTAAAATGCATGTCTAAATCACGTCAGCATCCCTTCCTGCTTGCGGTAAACGGATAGCTTCTCACGCAAGGCAAAAAATATTGGCATAATTCAAAGCAATGGGAAAAACAAGCTAATGCTACCATTATCTCCTCGCTTTCCTTGCCGTGACGTTTCCTCCCCTCTATCGGTTTCGTCACTTTTATCATCTCTTTGGCTGGTTCCTCCCTATACCATCTCATCATATTATGTATGTTTCTATATATATTGTTATGTATGCATTTTTGTATGTACATCGGTACGTTTTGTCGGAAGATTAGTTGCGTCCATTTATTACTATACTAAAAATTATGTTACATTCAACAAATATAATGACTTTCAACATAACTACTACACAATTGCTAATTCTATCATCTTCCATCCTTCCCAGCCGCGAGAAATCAAGTCAATCCCTCACATAAAGAAAACTGCCTTGGCAATAACAAACAAAAGATAAATTGCTTTAATTATCCTCTTCTAAGAAGTGACATCAGTCATACGAATTGTTAGAATTAAAAAAGAATTCACTGAAAAGAAATTGAAAATAATAAAGTATGACTTTAAAGGGAAACGTCCAAAGAAAATAGGAAGGGTGGACATATAGCGACCTTTTACATTTATCTAGATTATTATAAGCGATGACATTTCAGAGTTACTTTCTCGTGTCAAGAAATCTGATACATAAACATTGAAATCCGCACGTCATATTTTGAAAGAAGGCATTTAAAAAATGATCACCCAGCGGTTTGTTCATGACTTTCAAGAACAGGCCATAAGACGAATGAATCTTCTATTCATATAGTTAAAGAGTTGGCTCTTGCGATCATGTCTTGTGTAAACTTATCCAAATTTCTGAAGGACGAACCTCCTCGTATTACCACTTTGCTGGCAGCTTCCTTTAGCTTCAACGCTCTTTTTCTGAATTCACTCCCTTCATCCCCAGTCATCATGACTCGAACAACCTTCTCCACCTCCTCTCTTGTTACCAACACACTATCATTTTGTAGCCGAGATTCGATATCCATGCCTATCCTCCATATCTCTTTGCAAAGTCTGGTGTTGTGATACTGTTCTGCCCACAGAGGCCACCCGATCATAGCCACTCCCATGCTTATGCTTTCCAGAGTAGAGTTCCAGCCGTTGTGCGTCAAGAATCCTCCCACAGATGGATGAGACAGAACTTTTAACTGAGGAGACCAATCCACAAGCATTCCACGCCCATTAACTCGTTCCCGAAATCCTTCAGGCAAAACTGCTGATTGTCCATCGGCTATGTCAGTCCTGACTACCCACAGAAAGGGCTGCTCGCTTGCCTCCAGCCCTAGAGCCAGTTCTTGCAACTGCACCGTTGACATCACTGCGATGCTTCCAAAAGAAACGTACAGAACAGAAGACGGCTTTTGTGTGTCAAGCCACTTGAGGCAGTCAAGATCATCCTCCCAAAGGCTTGTATTAATGTTAACAGATGATTCAGTGCCTTGAAGAAACTCGGGGAAGAAGACAGGGCCGACGGTAAGAGCAGGACACCCATTGGAGAGTCCCGCTAAAGCTTCCGGACCTTCAAGCTCTTCAAACGTATTGACGAGCATGTAATCGGCCTTCTTCTGTTTGTCTGATATGTAAAGCACGATTTCAAACATAGGATCGGACTTGTTTCGGAAGAAAATCATCAGATCCGTTGGTTTGAGTGGTGGAATGTTTCCGGGCAGACAAGTGATAAGGTTTTCTGGGCGCTGTGCCTCCTTCACTGTACACAACACCGTAAATAGCAATAAACATTTTAACATATTTACACAAACGCAAATAACCATGCAAAAGTTATCATTAAATCCTACCATTTACTGGAATGTGACCCCTGTCAAGGAGGAGCCGGGAACTAGCTAGTGCGATGGACGCAGCGCAAGAGAATGTCCAGAATATGACGCGGGGAACGCCAAGCACCGTGGCCACCTCTTCGGTGCAGGCGAAGAGAGAATCCGCTACTATACATGTTATTGGCGGGGCCTGATCGGCTGTACTTTGGAGGAGTCGGACCAGGGCAGGGCTTAGTTTGTGTAGAGCTTCGAAAAACTCATGGATTATAAGAAAGCGAGGATGGTGAGGAGGGAGGCCGTCAGGAAGAGAGAGAAACCGAAAGTGCATTCCTTGCTCCTGCAACCTACGGGAGATTGCGGTGGCATCGTTGGGAGGTCGAAAAATCCGTTGCTCAATCCACTCTGTATTGATGAAAGTGATGAAAAATCCTCGCGCGGCTAAAAGTTTTGCCAGATGAAAGCAAGGGTTGATATGGCCTTGAGCAGGAAGCGGTACTATTACTGCGTGCAGAGGAGGGAGAGTTGAGGCCATGTCTTTGGGTTGCGCTTACACTGGCGTATCTAAGCTCCAACCACAGGTAGCTTTTAATAGGCTATCGAAAGGTGTTAAATTTCAAAGGTCAACATTCGTGATTACTTCGGTCACGATCTCCTCCACAACCCAGACTTGTTATGGCACGTTCATCCGTCTACCAATTGAAATTAATGGTCGATAACGTCAGTGTGCAAGGTTTTGTAATCCGTGTTGATCACGGGCCTTTCTTTCCCGTAGGTCTAAATACAATGTTCCTACTCTTTCTGTGATGAAGATTGTTGGGAGGGTAAAAAATGAGTGATTGCGGACGATAAAAAGTCTACAATTACTGCTTGGACTACTTGAATTTACACGCCTAGTAAACAATGGACAATGCAAGGAATATCACCGGGAGTGCTGACAAATGAAGAAAACAGGATTAATAGTTATCCTCATTGTTCAAACGATAGATATTGATTACTTTTTCAAACCATCCTTCTCCACACAAATAAAATAATGTACTCCCAACTTTTAGTTACGTAGAGGAAATAAACACTTCATTAAATCTACTAGTTTAATTAATAAAATACTATATAATACAATTAGATATTTGTAAAATGGAAAAAGTTAAAGAAAAATAGAGTTATCAACGATGAAAATATGGCTAGATAATATAATTGACAATTCAATTTGATAATCTAGAATTCAACCTCCACATGTTGGACTATATTTATTCAATTATATAGTTTGAAACTATTCAAGATTAGATCATGTATGATCGAGTCTATGATCACGTGTGTGCCACATGATTTTGTCCTATATTGATAATCTAGAATTCAACTTCCACATGTTAGACTATATTTATTCAATTATATAGTTTGAAAATATTCAAGATTAGATTATGTATAATCGAGTCTATGATCACTTGTGTGCCACATGATTTTGTCCTATATTAGAACCTATATAATTGTTAGTCACCTTTGCACTAATTTTTATGTAGACCAATATATAATGGTTGAAATTTCTAAAATGACTAGCTTTTAAAAAAAAAAAATTATAAGGAAGGAAGGAAGTATAGTGGTAATTCATTAAATAGGATATAATCTCATTAATGATCTAGTTTAGGATGCAAGAACTAACACAATGAATTTTATTCTAAAAATTTAGAGATTAATGTAGGGCAACAAAGGATTCTATTAAGGTTCATATTAGATTTTACTTAAAGTAGAAATGTTGAATTTTTGTTCACATGGGTTTATAGTTTTTTAATGATCGACATCTTATATAGGTGTTATAAAGGTTTTAATTCAAAAGAAAGACGAGTCTTGTGCATCATTGAAAAAAGGGAAAAATAAAATGTTATTTTCAGTATGTTTCAGTTTCAATGTCAAAAAAGATTAAAAAAGGGAAAAAGGATAAAATTTGTTGCATTTTTGAAAATGTCAAACTCTACCCATGTATCATGATAAATATTAGGGTTTTTTTGTTGGTGTTGAAGGAGCCTTACATGTTGGTTTGATAAATAAAATGACTCTTGAGATAAGGGGATAGTTGTAGAGGTTAAGGAGAAGATTGGGTACATTGAGGAAGTCTAACAAGCACATTTCTCAAACTCATGCATAAGACAGAACATGGGAGAAATTAAAGAATCCAGGTCTATTCGTTTCTTCTCTACAAATCTATCTTATGGTTATGAGAAGGTCTCACCTTCATCTTGCATGACACAAGGATTGTGTATCACCTTCTGATGTGTTTGTCTCTCAAGTTCCTCATCCTAGTTTGTTTGAGAAATTTAAAAATGGAGTGGTTGTGTAAATGATAAATGAAAGTCTAAGGGAGCTATAGGGTATCCATTTATCAAAATAATTCTTGTTTTCAAATGTCAAGATGCTACTTTTATGAGAAACTTTCATTCACTATCATTCATTGACACCATAAGATATTCTCAGGCTACTTTTAGAAGAGAACATTTTTTAAATCATTGACAAGGATATAGTTTGGAGGTCATTCATGTGTTGTTCAATGAGAAAACTCTCACTTGACCAAGTTGCATACATTCCAACCTTCTTCAAAGTATCCTTGTCAACAAAATATGCCAATATAGAGCATAGGATTTTGCTATTAATGAAAACCCTAGAAAATTAGTATTGAATAACCTCATGAAGATGCAGATAGCCACCATGATAGTACTAGGTTTCCTACTAAGAGCTAGATTTGTATGACAACACATGACTATATTTCAGAAATTGCATACATAGTGAGGGGAATGATATTCTTAGGAGATTTTTAGGAGGTTATAAACATAGTCTTAAAAACATCATATACAAACTAGTTAAAAATTTGAGTGGTAATGGTAGAGATCAGTGGTTTGATGATGTTATTAAGACTGTTCATGCCACCGCAAAAATCATTAATATCCTTGTCAAAAGTCTCGGCTATTGTTAAACCCTTGTAATCTATGTCAACACTTCTTTTCAAAAAAATTACAAGCCCACTTAAAAGGTCATTTGATTTAAGGTTTGGTGAACTTAATAAGATAAAATTAGTTCATAGCTTTGTGTCATCATTGTTTCATGCATTGTCCAATGAGAAAACCCTCATATGGTCTATACATACATTTTAACTCCTTCAACAATCAATAATGCTAAGTCAACTTAGGGACAGTTAATAGCATGGGAAGTGGTTTATGTATGTCAAAGATAAAGATTAACAAAAAGTCTAAAGAACATGTATAGTGGTCTATCATAATGGGAAACAAACTACTAGAGTCATCAAAGAAGAATATTCTAGTGATGATGTTATATTATCCCAGGTAAATAGTCTAAGAGCCATAGTGGGTAGTATGAAAATTTATGAAGATTATAAAAGAATCACTAAAGGACATTATGACAGTGTTTACAAGATGGGTGGAAAGTAATAAAGAAATCAGTGATCAAGAAAATATGGCAATTGAAAAAGGATAGTCGTAAATGGAAAAACATCATGATAGTGCTTCAAAAAATTTATGACAATCATGAAAAAGAGTGATATCATGAATAGGATATTTGGATAGCACATTTAAAGGAATCTAGAAGCATACACAACTATAGATAATAGTGTTAAGTTGTGATTATTATCACATTTCAATGAGCTATGAAGAACAAAATGTTCTTACAAGAAACTTGCGACAATGAAGATAATCAATTCAAAACCTAGAGGCTATTGTGACATCCTATAAAAAGAGTCTTCCAAACTATATATGAGTTCTTATAATGGATGGTATCTTGTGAAGAAAGTGAAATTATAGAAGGAAAAATAAGAATGAAGGGGTAGTGGTATGTAAGTTTTATGTCAAGTGATTGAATGTGATATCAAGGATATTAAGTAGCAATCTTAGGATTTGTGAGATCAAATACATAGTCCATGAATATTAACAAACCTTATAAAGAGCATAGTTACCTTGTCATAATATCAAACTATTATTATATAGTTCATGAAAATGTTGTGATAGAAGCCTACCATATGTTAAGAAGGGAAATGTTTCATGAAGGTCTCAAGAAAATAACTATAATAGTCATACAAAGGGATGACACAATGATGTGTCAGCACCATGAAAGTGTAACTTAAATCGGAGGGTAGGTTCATAAAGGTTGGTGACATGTACTCTAGAAATGTCACCATATAGACTATAGTAGGACAATTTCCAATGAAATATTAATAAAGAACAAACAAAACACTATGAAAAAGCATGATGACATGGCACTCTATAGGGTAGATGAGAATTGCAAGCTCGTTGAAGGCAACAAACATAATACTAATTTAGAAGCTAATCTATAAAAGTGTGGATAGTTGTCTCATAAAAGATAGTGCTACAAGAGTGAGGGTAGTGAACTAACTAAAGAAAATGACCTTGATATGCAAAAAATGAAGTTTATGAGAGCGCAAAAGGACAAACCAATAATAAAGTGACAAAGTCTATAAATTCATGAATAAGAGGATCGATATATAGTGCTTATTGTGAGATTGATATGTTGATAGGTTACAAATTTTATCAAAACTCCAAATATATCTACATGATTAAAATAATGCATTCTTATCTTACATTTCTATCCCATTTATGTCATGCATTGTGTCTATGTGCCTCTTACCCTTCATGACTATCTATTAACCTCAATATCAAATAGAATGTAGGGTGTCAATAGAGATAGTAATTGAAAGTACAATCTCAAATTAAGAAGATGGAAGCCACATGAAAGAATTATAAGTGACAATCTCAAGGTATGGGAGAGAAAATATGATATAAATGAAATGAGGGGAAATAGGGTTTTTATATGGTTATTAAAATAGGGGTATGATAAACCTATATTCCCTCTATTTCATTAGGAAACATGATCCACACAAAGAATTGACTTACAAACCTTAGGCGAGTCAACTCAAGATGTGAATCTATAGATTTCCTTATGAGTGAAGGACGAGGGTCTAGGTCAAACAACACTTTGGGGAGAAAGACTGAAAATAGTAAACTAACACCAAAATGCAATTTAACACTTGGAACAACAAGAGTAAGCTCAATACTAACATAACCAGTACAATCAAATTGCAGACCAGAGAAGGGAAGATCTGAGTGTACCTTTCATGAAAAGTCTATTTTCAAAGGCTAATTGGGACTCATTCGCCCAAGGGAAAATGGGTCCATTATTAGGGATTTTCTATAGTTTTGACAACATCTTATACAAATCTGAATCTTCCATTTTTTCCAAGTGGTAGTGTCGGAATGTCAAAAAAAAAATTGTACATGAGTTTATGTGAGATGACAACTTTTGTAACTTTTTCAACTTCTTCAAATTTTCTCTTCAAGATATCTTCAAGATTTCTTCCACCTAGATATGCAAAGAAAACATGAAAGGGAAAAATTGTTTTTTTTTGGTGAATGGGGGTTTGCCTTTGTCAAACCCAATTTTTGGTAATCAAACCTTGAAATGAAATGAAACATGAAAGAGGGAATGAAGAATGAACAATATTATGTTACCACTCAACAATCCCTCAAATAAACCTTGGAATAAAAGTCTACAACATGCATGAAATGGCTTCAATGGATGTGGATCTTGACACTTGAATCTTGCTTGAAATAATACTTTGAATACTTGATTTGATCATGATACTTACATCACAATGTTAGCTCCAAAAACATGGATGATGCAAGAAGAATTTGGCATGATAATTGGATCTTGAATGCTGCAATAAAACTTCAATAAATCTTCTCTTAAATTCCTTTAATTTCTCTTGAAAGTGCTCTTTAAATCTCACAAACTTGCTAGGTTACTGAATTTATTTTATAGGATTTGAAATGATGAAATAAACTTGTATTTATAGGTATGTATCCTCAATTTCCCAAAATTCAAATATCACAAGTCAACATTGAATCATAGATTTGAATATGTTAGAATACTGCCAAAAACATAATTTAAATTTAGGTCCTAAGGTCTAGGGAGGACCCATTCTCCCATGGGCGAATGGTCCCAGGTCTATAAACCTAGGACACATATTGCTCAATGAGAAGTGTTATGTTTAGGCATTAATGAATGTCAGGTTTCCTCTTCAAAAAATGTAATTAAATAGGCTTGGTAAATAAATTCAAGTGCCAATTAAGGAAAAAATAAGATCGATTAATTAAAGGAGCCTAAATAAGTGTGAAAGTGTAAAGGGATACACCTGACAACACTAAATTAAGGAAAAATTAAGTCCAAATTAACTACGAGGGCCCAAACAAGTGAGAAAATATAAAGGGATACATTTTTTTGTCACTACATTTAGCCCCCACTTTATTGAGAGGATGACCTTACACAAAACTCACACTAAAGTAGACATTCAAAACATATGTATACAGGAAGGACAAGATACTCAATTATACAACATAAAAAACTTAAGGAAAAGGAAAAATAAAAAGGGTGGATCAAGCCTCAAGTTTCCAATGTGATGTGGAACATGCCTCAGATGTTTGTCCAAAAACGTTCAGAAGTGGAACTCTAGTTGTCCATGATGCAAACAACATGCACGCTCACACGGGCTAATGGAACTTTAACTATCCACTAGGTGAGCCCCCAAGGTGGAAAATGAGAGAATCTATTAGGATCCCATACAATATCAAAGTTATCCCTCTTATAACTTTAATAAAGCACCACAAATAAAACATAAAAGGGGTGGCAAATGAGAGAATCTTATTAGGCTCCCATACCATACCAAAGCTATATCTTTGATAAATTCAGTAAGACACCACCAAAAATAAATAAATTTGAGTTTCATAAGGCCTAACAAGCTACATTATGCTAAGAACCTATGAAAAAACAAGGCAAGGCTCCATTGGAAAGAAAATTTTGTTATGCTTGGTGGAATTGAAAAGGGTTCAAAGTTCACAAGGTTAGTGAGCTGCCTTATTCTAATCGCTTATGAACAAAAATGAAAGTAAACATGTTCAAAGGGATTTTTCTTAGTTTGTTACATAAGGTCTCCTCTTAGGGAACATCATGCCTAATGTCTCCAAGAGAGGACAAGTCAATGATAAAATATTTGCAACTTAGGGAATTTAACACGTAGCATCACCACTAAGAGGAAATTCATATACCAAGAAAGGTCACACTCTTGGAGGACATCAAACCTAATTTTAAACCACTAAGAATAAGATGCATTACAAGAAGTACAAGAAAATCACACAATGAAACATAAGGACTACGAAAATTTTCAAAATAATAATGCCAATGTATGCCCCTACTTTAAAGAAATTTCTAACACCATTGTTATGAGAAATTTACTTTAAAGTAGCAAATAATCAAATGATAGCAATAAATAAGACATGGGAGCTTATTCAAAAAGCCCTAGATGCCAAGTCATATGTTTCCAAATAAATCTACATCATGAAAGAGAGGGAGGGGTTTCCCCCAAAATGAAATGCCAAAACACATAAGGGATCCACAGATTTGGGGTCAGTATGTATTTTCTACAATGATATTATAGAGCTCAAAAATATCATTATTCCCCAAATACTTGCAAAATAGGAAGAATGACACATAGAGAATAAAACACAAAGAGAAAGATTTTGGGTCAATATGGAAGAGACCTAAATGTCTCGACGCCTTGTGTCATCCCCAAAAGGAAAACCCAAGACAAAATAAAAAGATAAGTGTTTATGAAATATAGAAGAATGTAGATACAAATAGAGGAATGAACATGAAGAGATACATCAAATAGAATAAAATTAGAAGTCACATTATGCACGTGCAATCACACAAAGAACATGAAAAAGAAAATAGAGACAAGACTAGTAAGGCACATGCAAGTCAACCTATAGGAGGTCATCCACATCCCAATCTTGTTCAGTATATGTGAAAGGTGGAAAACTATCCAAAGGGACAACATCAAGTGCCAAAATAGGACTAGCACCAAGCTCAACACTCTATTTAGGAGGATCATCATTTAAGCTTATGGAAGAGGAAAACAATGAATTTATATCTTTATACACTTCCTCATCAATCTTAGCAGTTTCACTATCATCATCCAAGTTAATCACAATAGGAGGTCTTAGAATGATAATATCTATAGAAGCTTGTTGTTTATGTTGCAGCGAAGGTGGAGAGTCATTATGAATTGTTTGAGACAAGTTTGGATTTTTATTTTCTATGTTTTTATTTATTTCTTTTTCTTGTAACAAATGAGCAATAGCAAGATGTCTATGCCTACGCTCTCTAGCATTTCAAATTATTATTGATTCATTTGATTCCAAGTTGTGATTGTGTAGGAGCGGGTTTAACAACTGAAACATAGGAAAATAAGGTTCACTAAAATGAATTGATGAACAATGGACCTATTTCCCTATTTTCATTCAAAATGTGTGCTATGGAGAACATATATGAAAAGCTAACATAACTGACTGTCAAAATGTAGATTTTGAAAGTTGAGAATGATGTGTACCTATCACCAAAGATATTTTCCAGACCTCACTGAGGACTCATTCTCCCTATGGTGAATGGGTCTTGGCTAGTTCTCCTAGAAAATTCTTTTTGAGTTCTCTTCTACTCGGTCTACACATCCAAATTCTAGGTGTTCACTATCAGACAACTAGAAGCAAATTTTGTAGAAGAGCTTTTATGATTTGACAACTTTTTTTTCAACTTTGACAAATTTCTTCAATCTTTCTCTTCAAATGATCTTCAACCTAAAATATACAATCACACATGAAAGAGAGAAAAATGTTGTTTTTTAGGGAATGGGGGTTTACCTTGGTCAAAACCTATTTTGGTAATTAAAACTTGAAATGAAATACAAAAGCATGAAGGAATGATCAATGAACAACAATATGTAACAACTCACCAAACCTTATTTGAAACCTTGGATAACAAATCTTCAAACTAGCATGAAGTGGCCTTAATGAATGTAGATCTTGATCATGAAATTTGATATAAAACAATTCCTTTGATATGCTTGATTAGATCTTGAACACTACATCAACATATGAGCTCAAACAACATCCATGATGCAATAAATCTTTGACATGACAATGGAATCTTGATTTTTGCAATAGTCCTCAATAATTCTTCCCTTGAATTCAATGAAAATTCTCTTGAATGCTCTAAATAATGCTCTTGTGAATATTACTTGATTGCTTGAAAGTCTTAGGATCTTTAGATAACTTTCTAGGATGAAACATAGTGAAATAACCTTATATTTATACATATCTTTCCATTAATTCCTAGGGCACTTACTTAGGACTCACATAAGATAGTGTTAGCACATTATTTAAAAATAGGATCATAGGTCTAAGTGAGGACCCATTCTCCCTATGGTGAATGGGTCCTAGGTCACTTACCTAGGATACACATCTTTAAAACTTAGGTGAACTGTGTAATAGAATTTATGAATGTCAGGTTTTATTCCTTGGAATTTGCATTTAATTAGGCTTGGATTTGAATTAAAGGGGCCAATTATGGAAAATTAACCTCAATTAATTAATAAAGCCCTAGATTAGTGTGAAAGTGTAAAGGCACACCTTACAACTCCCTAAATAAGTCACAATTAAGTCCATTTTATTTAAAAGGGCCCTAATCTTAATGTGAATATGAAAACATAGTACAACACTAAATTAGGGCATCATTAAGCTCATTTTATTATTAATTATTTCCAAAATAAGTGTGAAAAAGAGATACATTTTCCTACACTACATTTTGTGCCCACTTTATTGCGAGGATGATCATAAAAGAAAAATCACACTAAAGTAGATATTCAAGACACTTATGTATGCAACAATGACATAGATACACAATCATATCATGTCAAATACAAAGAAGATCAATCCTAGAAGGTTCGATCGGCACATAACACATCTAAGCCATCAATTTTATTTTGTCGCACTCACTGTAGTGGAACCTTAGGCTGTCCACTAGGTGAGTATCCCCAAAGGGTGAAAAATGAGAGAATCATATTATGTTCCCATACCATATCAAAGCTACCCTCCTAACAATTTCAATAAGCTACCACAAGGCAAGGCAAGGCTCCATAGGAAACCAAGGTGTGTTATGCTAGGTGGCCTTGAAATTAGAGGTTTGAGATTCATAGGGCTTAAAAAGTTGAGTTATGATAAGCACCTATGCACAAGGCGAGGCTCCATAGGCAAGCAAGGTGTGTTATTATTGGTGGCCTTGAATTTAGGTTTTGAGCTTCATAAGGCTAACAAGCTATGTTATGTTAACACTTATGAACAATAATGTTAGTAAGAAAAATTTGTTCAAAGGTATTTTTCTTAGTTCATGTAATGTCTTCTTCTTAGGGAACATCATGCCTAATGTCTCCTAAAGAGGACAAGTCAAGAGTGAAAGATTCACAACTTAGGGAATGTAGTGAGTTGCATAACCACTAAGAGGAAATTCGTATGCGAAGAAATATCACACTCTTGGAGGACATCAAACCTAATGACATCACGAAGAAAAGGATGCATCACAAGAAAAAATAAAATCACACCATGAAACATGAGAAATGTTGAAGGGTGATCCCACAATATTGGTTTTCAATTTTTGGCCAAACTGGACACTAAAATATATTTTTTTAAATAAATCTTCACTTTTAGGCACCTATAGCAGCTAAACCATGAGTAATTTGAAGATGATGAAAACTAGAGTTTCGTGAATTTTTTTTTGTAGATTCTAAATATATTTTTTTCCAAATTTTTTGAATTAGATTGCACTTTTTTTTCCATCTCCCTTAAAAACTAGGTTTCTTTCAGAAAATAACATTTTTTAAAAGTAATGCTCACTGTATAACACACAAATTTTTTTCCATGAATGATAAAATTATAATTCTTTTGAATTTAGATTTGTAACTCTGATATCTAGTGCTTCCACTTGGTTAGATAGTTTTTTATTGAATATATTTTCATTAATCAAGTTTTGAAATCAAACCAATTGCAATTCACACATAGCACGAACATATAATGCATAGCTTTTTTTGTATGTATCAAAATTCATTTTTTTTTGTTGGATCAAGGACTTCATATCTAGTGCACTCATAATTTTTATTTTTATTTTTTGATAATTTTCTATTTTTCCACATGTGTAGAACAAATAGCTTAATTTTTTGTGAAAAACCTATGTTTAATAAAACTAAGAAAAAACTACATAATAAAAACAAAAAATATTAAATTATAGTCATTGGATAACTCATTTTGAGGACTACCTGATTCTAATTGGGTTTGTGAAGTCTCCTCCATTTTTATCCTCAACCCGAGCTTTGAAGCGTAACAATATGGACTTTCAATGTGCCTGAGGGGGAGAATGAGGGAAAAGGGGTTTCACTCGAACTAGGGTTTGGTTGAACCAGGGTTCGCTCGAACCCAGGTTTGAACAAACCCACTTTTATTTTGCATTTTGTTTGTTTCTTTTGGGCGGGAAATGTGGGCCCATTATATAATGGGTTCGCTCTAACCTACAAGTCCATTCAAACCCCTAAAACTAATTTCTTTTGCATGGGGTCATTTTTTTCTTGTTTTCCTTCCTCCATCAAATTGTAAACCACTATTGTGGCTTCACCCTGAAAGACATTATCGATGTATTTCCCCACTTTAAAGTGGTTGCTAACACCATTGTTGTGAGCAATTTCTTTAAAGTAGCCAATGTTCAATCCTAAGACATGAGAGTTTCCTCGAAAAGCTCTATGCCAAGTCATATGTTTCCAAAATAAAGCTACATCATGAAAAAAGAAGGAGGGGTTGCCCCCAAAATATATAAGGGATTTAAGGATTTGGGGTTAGTATATCTTTGCTACATCATTGTTATAAAGGTCAGAAATATCATCATTCCCCAAATACTCATAGATCTGAAAGAATGACACAAAGAGGGTGAAAACAAATAAAAATACTTTTGGTTCAACATGGAAGAGACCTAAATATCTCGATGCCTTGTGTCATCCCCAAATGGAAAACACAAGACAAATGAAAAATATAAAATTTTATGACATATAGAATAATGTTGGTACAAATAGAGGAATGCACAAAAAGAGAGAGATACATCAAACATAACACTAGGGGGAGATCACATTACACATATAAAATCACATAAAGAATATGAAAAAGAAAACAAAGGAAAGGATAGTAAGGAACATGTAATTCAACCTATAGTAGGTTGTTCGCATCCAAATATTGATCAATATATATAGAAGATGGACAAATAGCCAAAGGGACAACATCAAATTCCAAAAAATGGGAAAAGGCTATCTAAGTTGTTGCCCTCACTAAGTGTAGTACAAGGATGATTTGCAATGAATGTAAAATAAGCTCCTTGTGATAAAGAGAATGATTTACAATGAATGTAAAGTATGTAATAGTGAGGATGACATGACCCTACAACTATTGTATGAAAAGGAACAACATGTATGTAATTTCTATCCAACTATTATGTCATAAAAATCATCATCATCAGAATGAAAATCACTCAATATCAATTTCAATAAATGATACTCATCAATAAGATTCCCAAGAGTTCTAAGATATTCACAATAATTCTTGTCTTTCTTAGGTATACTACTTTTACTACGAGGTGGAAATTTGATCAAACCTTTTTTAAGGAGGTGCTCCATCTTTTGTTCAATTTTTGTTTTAGTATATAAGAATGGAATTTTTTTTGAGTTTTTAAGGTTTTAGTTGCTTACTCGATTCACAAATTTGTTGAGTTAGATGTTGAGGAAGACCTAAGATGATCCTATCATCCTTGTGAGGCATTGGTTGTTCCTTATGAAGGAGGAAACATATGTCAGGAGGATGACCTTAATATCTTAATCCTTTGGTTTCTTCAATAGGAAGTTTCTCTAAAAGTTTGTTAATTTCATGCTCATTAGTTATGTCACATCCTTGTTTAGTTAAAATCTTAAATCCTTGGTCATAAGTCTCTTCAAGGTTGATGGAAGTGTTGGTCACTTTTTTAACATAAGATGGATGGGTATGCACTTGAATAGAGGAGCTAGGTTCACTCATTTTTGGAAGTTTAGGCTTATTTTGTGACTCAATCTCAAGATGTAAAAGACCAAACATCTCAAGTTGTGTTGGATGTTTCATTGAAGGATAGAATGATGCATTATTCTCAAGATTGCTAAGGAAAAAAATTATGAACTCATGCATGCTAGCATCCTCTTCTCTAATGATGTCAACTTCATGAGAACATTCATTAGGAGTTGGTTAAGCATAGTTAGGTTCAATTTCATTAGGATCATTGTAAAAAATGCTACTTGAAACATCAACCAAGGAGAACAAGGACTTCCACACATTGCTAAAACACTTGTCCATTTTTCAGATTTTTAGAGTTAAAACAAAGTAATTTGTTGATTACACTATACTACAATCTGAAAATTAAGTCTTGTAAATGCAATTTTGAAATCACACACTGCACTAAATTTACCAAATTAAGCTAGATATGATGAAATTGATGAAACATAAATTCTAGAAACAGAAAAAAAAATCTGAAAGTAGCAAATAGAAATGAAAAAATGAATATTTTAGCGCCTAGAAAATCATAATGTGACCTAACTAAGGACTCATTTTCCCCAGGGTGAATGGGTCCTAGATGAGGTTTTTGAAACATTTTTTTATAGATTTTTGAGTGATTTACAATGGTTTCTAGATTTTGGTCTGATATAACAAGTTTTAGTTTATTTTTTCTATAAATTCAATGTTGAATGCAAGTGCAAAATGTGATAAAATCACAACCTAGAAAATCTAGTTTGATATACAATTTTGTTTCAATTTTCAAATGCAAATGAATGCCATGTAAAATTATATGCAATATCACTAATTTTTTATATTTTTTAGATTTAAAGAATGGAAAACATGTAGTCCTAAAACCCTCAAATGAAATGCAAATTTAAATGCAAGTTAGACACCTTGAATGAGACCTAATCCAATTCAAAGAGATGCAAACAAATGCAAGTTCTAACTCAAGGATGAAAATGGACTCCAAAATCAAGAAATTCAATGATCAAACTCAGGTTCAAAAGGTTGGGTTCACCATAATGAAACATAAAAAAATAAGTGAACCAAAAGAAATAGGGTTCTACCTTTTGGGAGATGGAACTAAGAGGACCTATTTCACTCTCAGTTCATTAGGAAACCAAAATCCCTCAACCAAGTGACTTGATTGAGGGAAAGGAAACACACAAGATAAGGGTGGTGTGGTTTCCCTCTAATAAAATGAAGCTTCCAAAGGAGAAATGCAAACCCTAATGCACTAAACACTAGAAACTTAGAACATGAAATAAGATGAACAAATAGAACTTAGATGGAAAGGAACCTAGTAAGCTAATGGATTCCAAACAAGATCTGCAAATCTAAAATTATACTTTTTGAAGTACACTTGGACTCATATGCCAAATTGGGAAATTTAGTCTTTCTACTGGAATCTAGGTAGAATCTGGATTCTTCTGCTGGTAAATCAGGATCTACATAAAACTCACAAAAAGAGGTATACTAGGACTCATACACCCAAGGTGGTGATTTATTCTAGTATTAGGGTTTGACTAAAACTTCTATAGCCTCTAGTGATCTTCTATATCTTTTGTCTTGTCTGATCTCCAAGTCCAAAAATTATGAATTAAGAATTGTAGGTGGGTTTTCGTGAGGATGACAACTTCTTGAAAAATTTGACAACTTTCTTCAATCTTACAACTTTTTCTTCAAAGGATCTTCAAGCTCCAAATCACCTAGATCTACAATCACACATAAAGAGGGAACACAATTTTTGTGTTAGGGAGTGGGAGTTTTCCTTGGTCAAACCTTGTTTTGGTAATCAAACCTCGAAATGATATGAAATAGAATGAATGAATTTGATGAATGAACTATATACAATGTTGCAACTCAACAAAACCTTGAAACAAAGGCTGCAAAATTGTTTGAAATGGCTCTGATGGATGCAAATATTGACTCTTGATCTTGATATGAGATAATTTCTTTGAATGCTTGCTTGAATCATGAAAACCTACAACAAAAATGTTAGCTCAAAAACATACATGATGCATGGAGACTTTTACATGATGCTTGAATTTTGAATTGATGCTCCAAATGCTTGATAATTTGGTCTTGAATTCTCTTGTAAACTCTTGAATAATTTAATTTCCTAAGCACACTTGCTCATGAAAATTGCTAGGAGAAATTATTTGAAATAACCTTGTATTTATACTTGTTTATCCCAAATTTCCTTAAAATACAACACTACTATTGAATAGGACAATTGAGAGGGGGATGAATCAGTTATCACAAAATTAAACCTTTAATTCAATCACTAGAACTAATACTTAATACTACTTAAATGATTAATCATCAAATTCCAATGAAGAAACTCAAATCCAACACATATACACAATAACACCAGATTTACGTGGAAAACCCAATGAGGGAAAAAAATAGTGAGGATTAACTCACACTATAGAGAATATCAAAACCAATCAAAAAAGGCTCACTACTTGAAATAAGGACTCATTGTCCAAAACAAAGATTCACTATCCAACTGGAATACAACTTGGAGGGTTCACTACCATGGAGATACAAAGAAGACTTGTAAGAAAGAGACTACAATCCCAATTCAACAAAGGATTCTACCATAGTCACTTGATCAGCTTGCGTGAATTATAGAGTTTTCCTTCTGCTCACTCCATCCAGAAACTCAACATTAAGCTTTGCACTAATAGAATCAATGTCACACAAAACTACACTTTCTCTTTTCTCTTATCACACTTTTTCTTCGCTCTTGTATATTTTCGATTACTAAATCATCTTGTATTTATACCATCTTGAACTTTGAAACATATCCAAAGTCAGCTATCCAAATACAAATTCAAATTAGGTCAGTGCCAAAACATCCTAGGGTGGAATTAGAATGAGGGTGACCCAAACACATGCTTCGTCATTCTCAAAAGTAGTATTTCACATAAGGTCATCCACACCAGTGTGAAACACATAGAAACATTAAGCATGAACTTTCCAAATACTAAAATTAACTTCAATAGAATCAGGGCAACTTAACTTTAGAAATATACGCCATAAGACTTCATCAAAGAGAAATATGGACCAACATCATTTCTCTCAAACCTCAATCAAAATCAAAGAGAACCACAATTCACAAGTGGTGAACACAAATTGCAATGTACTACAAACCAACAACCAATAATTTGAATATAGCACCTTCTCACAACCATGAACAACATATTTGAACCACATAACCATAAGATCAAATCTAGACCAAAAACTAGAGAAACCACAGAACACCTGCAAAATACATTAATTACAATTTTCTCAATATCCTCGACATATGCAACAACTAGTAGATAACCGATTGACTGATTGACATCAATGAAAACACCTTCAATCTTTCCATTCTTGCATCAATATCACCCTTTTTCATTGATGGAGACACATGCAAAAAACCATCAAAGACAACATACAAGCTCTGAATACATTTTTTTGTTTCTCCCCTTTAGAAGATAGTTCCTTTTCCTTTCACATGCTTCTTCTCCCCCTTTGACATCAATGGCAAAGGAAAAATAATACTTTACATTGATTTCTCCTTTGACATTAAAACAAAATACTCATAATGAAAACACCTGATACTACTTGCTCCCCCTGAGAGGTAGCCACCAAAACATCAGCCTAGAAGAAAGATAGATTCATAGATCCATATGACTGATGCATCTCCATATGCATCTAGTTCAATAAAGGAGTGGAAAAACCGCCAAGTTCTCCTGGAGATACTCAAAAGTATCCTTAGGGAGAGCCTTTGTGAAAATATTAGCAACTTGATCCTTCAAAAGAACATACTCAAGCTTTACTTCATTCTCCATGACCTTCTCTCTCAAGAAATGATATCTGATAGATATATTCTTCATGCTCAAGTACATCACATGATTCTTTGAAATTTTAATTTCACTTATATTATCATAGAAAATAGAAATGGGATCATCATATACCACTGTGATATCTTTCAATGTCTATTTCATTCATAGAACTTATGTACACCAAGATGCAGCAGAAATATACTACACTTTAGTAGTAGACAAGGAGACTGAATCTTGTTTCTTACTCGACCATGCCACCAATCTACATCCAAGAAAGAATGAACCACCACTTGTACTTTTCCTGTCATCTACACATCCAACCCAATCTACATCTGTATAGGCACTATGTATAAAATCAATATCTTTAGGATACCATAATCCATAATCTAGAGTGTCATTCAAATATATGAAAATTCTTTTAACAACATGTGTTTCCTTAGATTCTTATTGAAATTTAGCCACAATATAGACATCATGCATTATATATAGTCTAGTAGCAGTCAAATACAATAGTCTGCCAATCATAGATCTATACTTGATTTGATCAGTCTTAGGTGAATCATCAACTTTTCCCAATTTGCATCCAGTCACAATAGGAGTACTTACTAGTTTGGAACCATCCATCCCAAACATCTTCAACATTTATCTCACATACTTAGATTTTGAAAGTAAAATTCCCTTCTTTGTTTGATTAATCTATGGCCCAAGAAAGAAATTCATCTTTCCAAACATAGACATTTCAAATTCTTTTTGTATTTCTTCTACAAACCTCTTGTACATAGTTTGCTTTCCTCCAAAGATAATGTCATCAACATATACTACTACAATCAAGATTTTCTCATTTACAATCTTAAAGTACAAATTACTATCCATCATACCTTTGTTAAAGCCTTGCTAAATCAAATACTTATCTAACCTTGCATACCATGATCTAGGAGCTTGCTTCATCTCGTATAAATATTTCTTCAATTTGTACACCATATCCAGCTGATCTGTTAACCAAGATCCTTCTGGTTGTTCCATATAAACTTCCTCTTCTAGTTCACCATTCAAAAATGCTAACTTGACATTCATATGATAGACCTTACATTTTTTATGAGCAGCAAATGCTAAGAACATCCTTATAGCTTCCATTCTTGCTACTAGATCAAAAGTTTCCTTAAAATCTATACCTTCTACCTATGAGTAGCCTTTACATAGAAACCTCACTTTGTTTTTAACAACTTCTCCATTCTCATTCAACTTAATTCTGAATGCCTATTTTGATCTAATGATGTTTTCATCTACCAGTCTTGGGACTAGTTCCCAAATTTGGTTCTTCTAAATCTACATGAGTTCTTTCATAGCTTCCTTCCAATGTTCATATTTACAAGCTTCACCTATAGTCTTTGGTTCAACCTTATAAAATAGACATAGATTTACTTCAACAACAACTCTAGTTCTGGTTAACACACCTTTTGTCTTGTATCCAATAATCTCTCTTTCTGATGATTCTTCTATCCATATTTATGTGTCTTACGAGACATCATCAGAGCATCTTTTTTGTTTCATTATGTTCATCCTGCTTCCATTGCTCATCTTTTTTCTATTCTTCCACAAATTCTTCTACTCTTACACAGTCATGCTCATAGCATATATATCCATCAATGTCAATAGGATTCTTCATCATCTCATCAACCTTCACATTCAAGCTCCCTACAATCTTTCTCAGTCTTTTATTGAAACATTTGTATGCATTTCTATTAGTATAATATCCAAGGAAAATGTCTTCATCACTTATTGCATCAAAATTACCCAAAGTTTCCACATCTCTTCTGATATAGCATTTGATTCCAAAAACTTTGAAATATTTAACAGTAGGAATTCTTCCATTCCATAGCTCATAGGGAGTCTTTGTATTGTTTTCTCTTTCTTGAACTCAATTGAATACATAAACAACAGTATGAATAGCTTCTTTCTAGTAAAATTCTAGTAAACCAACCTCAATAATCATTGATCTAGTAGCCTCTTGAACTTTTCTATTTTTCCTTTCAACAGCTGCATTATGGTGAGGAGTTCTCGGGGCAGATAACTTCCTCTTTATTCCTTGCACTTCACAAAACATTTTAAACTCATGGGAGGTGAATTCTTCACCTCTATCAGATCTTAATAATTTTATCTTCAAATTCACTTCATTTTCAACCATAGCTTTGAATTCCTTGAATCTATCTAATGCATCTGATTTCTCTCTAAGAAATGTAACCCATGTATATATAGAATAGTCATCAATTAAAAGCTTAAAGTACCTTTCACCATGTAGACTTCTTACTCTCATAGGACCATAGAGATCTATATGAACTAAATCTAGTAGTCCGGTAGTGGATTGTTCCTTTGATCTATAATGATTTTTCACTTGCTTTCCAAACTCACAATTCCTGTTAATAGCATTATCAGGCTTTGTAATTCTCGATAAATCTCTCACAGCTTGAACAACACTGATCCTATCCAAGTTATCAAATTTCATGTGACACATTCTCCTATGCCATGTAACCAATTGTCATTAATCTAAGTCATAAAACATTGTCTATCAACACCTTTAAGTTGACATATATTCCCTTCATATTTCTTTCCTATAGCAATCATTGTTCCAAATCTTTTCTAGATCTCACATATCTCATCCTTAAACACAATATCTTGTCCTTTTCTACACATCTGAACAACACTCAATAAATTATGCCTTAAACCCTTAACATATTATACATCGTCAATATGATTCTTTCAATCAAAACTTACTGAACCTATCCCACAGATTTTAGCATCAGTATCATCTCCAAACATAACCAAGCCTCCATCATATTTTTCAAGCTTAACTAACTTACTCTTATCACCAGTCATGTGATGTGAACAACCACTATCAACTAACAATAAATTATTTTCTTGCTTAGCATGTAGGGAAAAGATAACTACACCTTCATTTTTCTCCTTCTCCGAAGGGCTTTACTTTACCTATCTTAAAGAATTAGCAAAAGTAGGTTCGTGCTTAGTCGCCAAGAAAAAAAAATTCAGTCATCAAGGTCTTCATATTTTGAATCCTCATTAGATTTACTAACATTCTCATTCACATAATAAGCTTTCTTAATCTTCTTCCCTTTCTTTTCTTTCTCATATCTTTATTTATTTATTTTAGCTCTTTCTAGACACTTCACAACATAATAACCTATTTCTCCACAACTAAATAATTTAAAGAACAACTTACATTCATAGTTTCTAGAGCCTTTTCTCATTCTTATTATAAAGTTTTCTTCTATTTCATCAAAGTTTTCTTCATCCCAATCTTCAGCTTTTGTAGCTTTAAAAGAAGTCTCTGATATGCACCCATTCCTTAGACTCAGCTTCCTCATCTCATAAGATATCAAAAATCCAAACATCAAATCCTTAGTATAGCTCTTGTAATATATAGTCTACTCAATAGCACACTTTCACACACCTTCTCCTTTTTCAAAATGAATTACCAATCTCATATATATATATATATCCACTAACAAAGATTTAATCACTTCAAGTTGACTTTAACAAAACATGAAATATCCTTCAATGGTCAGCTCAATTCACAAATTACATTTAATGTGCACCCATCAAAGTCAACTAAGACATAGCTAGGACCAAAACCAAAATAACTACCACAAGAATCAATTAAGCAATTACTCCTTATCCATCCGCGACATGCGACATTCACTAGGTCGGCCACAATGAGAAAATAAATAAAAAAACATCTTGCCAAAGCATCCAACCGGATCTCCTAACTCATACACTGATCAATGAAACATCACAAAACTTAACAACAAGATAGTATATATTCTTAAAAAAATCTTTTAGAGATCCACAACTCAAAATGATGATCCGGTGAGGTGTACAAATCGATATGCTAACCGAATACCCTATTCTTCATACTTTTTGTCGATAAAACTCTGATCTTTACTTATCTTGTCGGTATGGATAAATCTTGATCTACAGACTGGAAGGATGACTTAGGTTGCCATCAATGACAACACTAGAAGCCACATGCCATCAAACAAGCCATATTCCAACAATCTCCCCCTTTGGCATTGATGGCAACACTTAGTGAAAAATGACTAAGTGTTAGAATTCAAAATTTCAAAACTCAAACTCCCCCTTAGAATGATAAAGCATTTTTTACTACTCTCCTCCCCCTTTGAAGTCAATGAAAAATATATTCTTCACTAATCTCTCCCCCCATTTCAAAAATTCAAAATTTGAAGTACACTTGAGCTACTTAAGTCAAAAAATTAACTTGTACTTATCTTTCATACCCAAAAGAAATTTCTTCCATGCTTCTACAGAAATCCCAATGATTAGGATCGTGCTATTATTGTTAGATGTCTTGTTAATAATTTGAATGAGAGATTCTAGAATTGTAATTGCCTCTTCTAACTTCTCTCCTTTCTTCAAGACCTCAATCAATTGCTCCAATCTGCATTTAGTCAGATCCTTGACTTTCAAAAATGTGTCCACAAGGTTGTTCCTAGTGAAGTGGAGTTTTGCATGCTCAGACTGCGATTCTTGAATTCTTTTCTTTACTGCACCATCCTTGTCCTAAGACATGTTGTAATATTGACCAATTTTGACCAACTCAGCTTCAATTTGTTCCAACTTTTCCTTATACCTCCCAACAACATGAGGCCACAGAAGACAATAGTTGTAGATGTTGTTAGTTGAATTAATGCATTGTCTCAACTCATTCATTTTATTTTTTAGTTTGGTAAGGGACACCCTAAACTGCTGCTTTAGATGTAGAATTACTTCTTCCTCTTTCCTATCTAGGGACTCAGATACCATAGCTTCCTTGATATATTCAATCAATTCTTCTAGAAAAAAATTCTGAAAACTCTCCTTGAACCAATATTATTGTGCACAAGGTAAGAACTCAATGTGTTCTCAATCAGGTCCTACTCGTATGAGGGTCTCTCCAACCATAATTCAGTAATTTTCTTCATCCCATATTTTTCTTGAACAAGCTACAATATCCTAGCTTTGAATAAGGCATCATCTTCTTCACTTCCTCCTTCCATCAACACATCCAGTTCAATTGATTTCAGTTCTCCCTAGGAGTATACTCATCAGAGTCCTCATCTGGTATATCCACAATTATTTGTTCTTTTCCTTTTTCTACAGTTCTTGGATAATTGTGTACTAGAGGAGTGTAAACAACAATTTCTTATGCTCTCTTCTTCTTTCCCAACACTTCACCGAAAGAAGATCCAACTTCAAGCATCTTTACTAGAAGGGAAATACTAACTTTTCCAAACTTCCCTAGAAATTCCTTAAAGAAATTTGCATAGACTTGTTCATAATTTCCCAAAGCATTAGAATGTTCAAAAAATTTCTTACAAACCAGTTCATTTTCTTTCCACACAAAATTTTTGATCTGTGGCAACCGATTCAGAAAATAAATCATAAGACATATAATCAGGGTACAAAACCTAAAAGGGTAATCCACTTCTTTTGTTAATTGTACATTTTCCATCAATTGGTCCTGTAGTAATCCTATACAGATCAAAGTCTTCATCCTCCATTATCATTTTTTGAGTGTTATATACTGCGCCTGCTGAAGTTACACCTTCCCTATTTCTAAAATAGATTTTACATGAAATTCTGTGTGCAATGTACCTTGTTATCGAATCTTTGATTGTTGAGATTATCAAAGCTCTCTAGTCTCTAGTCACACCGGTTAGGGTTTTGACCACTTCATTCCAAATTGACTTCATTTTCAGAATATATCCAACATTGCATAATCTTGTTAGATTTCTAATCACATCCTTTGAAATAAGATAGGGTTTATCCAAATTATGGATGTCACCATCCAATCTATTCAAGATAAACTTGACCACTTCCGCGTTGATGAAATAAGGAAACTCATTCCAAGTGTCCAAACTCTTGTGTTTCACACCTTCAATCAATTTCAATTCCCCAGCTGGCAACAAATTTCTAATAGCCCCATTGGTATATTTTGACCCATTTTTCGATGACCATCCATTGGAATTTCGACAGCTATTCATCGCTATTATTGTGTCAGAATTTTGATCTTTCATATGCCATGGAAATTCTTATGCAATAATAACGACAAAAAACCGTCGAAATTATGATGAACGGTTGTCAAAAAATGGGTCAAAATCTACCGGTGGCCCTAATCTTTCCATTGCTATATTCATCCAAATTCACCATTTCATTGATTTTCTTTTTTTTCCTTTGCATATGGAGCAAGTTTTTCTTCCAAGCACAAAATTAGGTGAGAATTTTGTAAACTGAAATACTTGATGAATTCACCAGAGAATTTTGCTTTACTCCTTTGAAATTTCACTACAGAGGCTCTCCTTCTATTCTTCTTTCAATGCAAGGTGACAAATGCGGGTTCCCAATACCCTTTTTACCACATTAAATACTTTTTCCTAGGAGTTCTGGGTACTCTATTTTCTCATAAAACAAAAGAAAAATTTGTCTGTGGACCTTCTACTTCTCATACTTCTACATAAGTGATCATTGATGCATTTGAAAACTTCTATCACAACTACTAACAATTTCCTACATTCGAGTGTCAGCTACCAATAGGGGGACAAAGGATTTTATTATAAAACTCCCCCTAGGCCCATGGCCTAAAATCAATTTTTAAAGGAATTACCAGAGGATGCTTCCGGTATGGGCCTATTTCCTTCATCAGATTCACTCTTCTTTACCCATGTTTTCTTCCTTTGATCTCTTATTTATTTCACAGTTACTTTCCCTTTTTCTTTATCATCTTTCTGTGAGATTCTTCCTTTGTATATCAAACCTCTTCTATCCATGTTTCTATTCCTGCAGAATCTAGCAATGTGACCAAATTTGTTGCAATTGTAACACACAGGATCTCTCTATCTAGACCATTCATTCCATTGATTCCCTCTTGATTTGCATTGGTTAGAAATATGCCCAAATCTTCCATAGGTGTAGCATTCAATTGACTCATGACCAAACTTATTGCATCTAAAACACTGACCAGGAAATGATGGACTACTTGAATTTATTTTACTTCTACACTAAGAAGCCATATGACCAAATTTATTGCAAGAAAAGTAGTAACCATTAAACTTCTAAGCATTGGGTTGTCCTACCGAATATATTTTTCCTTTATTCATCTAATTTATTTGTCTAGAATCCTTGTGTTCAGATCCAGATTTTTCACCTTTCTCATAGCCAAAACATCACTTATCATTTGCATCCTTCTGTCCTTTAGTCAGCTCATCAAGCTTACCAGAACTAATCCTGAACTTTTCCTTGTACTCATTTGCAGTAGTGAGTTCATCTTTGAGAATAACTATCTGTCTTTCAAGCTCTTGCTTATTATTTCTAGATTGTTGTAGCTCAATTTCCAACAGAATGAATCCATTGTTAACTCTGCTACATTTTTTAGATTTTATTTTTAAGACCAGGCCATATTTTCCTCATTCTTCTTTCTTTCTTCAATCTCCTTAGTTAGCTTCATCACCACATATTCCATCTCAAGTTTTAGAGTAGCATTATTCCTAGCAAGTTTTTCAAATTCTTATGTTATCTCTTTTAGGGTTTGATTCAGGTGAACATCTTCCAAGCTTTTATTCTCTTTCTGCTTCAGCTTATCACAAAGTTTTTTCCTCTTTTCTCTTGACTCATCGATTTTATCCTTCAATGATTGAATGAATTTTTTAGCATCCACAAGGTTTTCTTTTAATTCCATGACTTCTTCTTTAGACTAATCAAGATCATCAAGTACCACCATAAGCTATTGTTGAAAACCATCAGAGTCTATTACAATTCAAGATCCACCTCAAGCTATTCAACTTCTATAGAGGAACCTTCCTCTGATACCAATTGTTAGAATTAGGGAACACTAAGAGGGGGTGAATTAGTGTTCAACAAATTTAAACTTTAAATCCAGATATTAAACCATCCACAACATTTAGAAAGAAGTAAAGATGCAAGCACATGAAAGAAACAACCAAAACAACTTAACACCAAAATTTTTACGTGGAAACCCTATTAGGGGAAAAACCATGGTGGAGATTAATCCACAATTTATACTCTGTTAAAAGTATGAATAAAAGGGAATGCATATGCATTGAGGCACACTACCTAGAGCTCACTACTCAAAATAAGGAAGACTCATTACCTTAAAAAAAAATTGAGTTTACAACAAAAGGTTGAACTGAGAGGATAGCATCTCCAAATCCCTGGATTTACTTCTAGTGAAGCTCAGTAGATGATCTTCAACCCTTTTGATTGATTCTGTATTTATGCTCTGCTCTGCTCTATTTTTCTTCCCTTCTAAAACTATGCATAGATCACTCAATCACACTTCTAATACTTGTACACACATCTGCTATGCTCTTCACACACATTCACACACTTTCACACACCTTCTCCTTTTTCAAAATGAATTACTGATCACATATATATATCAACTAGCAAAGATTTAATCACTTCAAGTCGGCTTTAACAATTTAACTTGAAATATCCTTCAATAGTTGGCTCATTTCACAAATTAAATTTAATGCACACCCATCAAAGTTGGCTAAGACATAGCTAGTACCCAAAAAAAAATAACCAACATAAGAAACAATTAAGTAATTACTCCTTATACATCCACGACATGTGACACTCACTAGGTTAGACACAATGAGCAAATAAATAGAAAAACATCTTGCCAAAGCATTCAACTGGATCTCCTAACTCATGCACTGATCAATGCAACATCACAAAACTTAACAAAAAGATAGTATAGATGCTTAATAAACTCTCATAGAGATCCACAGCTGAAAATGATAATCCGGTGAGGCGTACATATCAATATGCTAACTAGATACCCTATTCTTCATACTTTCTACCGATAAAACTCTGATCTTTACTTATCTTGCCTGTATGGATAAATCTTGATCTGTGGACTAGAAGGATGACTTAGGTTTCCATCAATGACAACATTGGAAGGCACATTCCATCCAATAAGCCATATTCCAACAATCTCCCCAAGCCATATGCCAACAAGGGGTGAAATAGTTGTCACAAAATTAAACCTTTAATTCAATCACCAAAAGTAATACTTAATATCAATTGTGTAAATGATTAATCATCAAATTCCAATGCATAAAATAAAATCTTGCACATAAACACAATAATATTAGATTTACATGGAAAAACCAATGAGGGAAAAAACATGGTGAGGATTAACTCACACTATAGAAAATTTCAAAACCAATTACAAAAAGGCTCACTACCTAAAATAAGGACTCACTATCCAACAGGGCTACAACCAGGAGGGCACACTGCCATAGAGATACAAAGAAGAAAAAGAATACTTGTTATAGAGATACCACAATCCCAATGCAAGAAAGGATTCCACCATAGTCACTTGATCAACTTGCATGAATGATAGAGTTCTCCTTTTTCTCACTACATCCAAAAACTCAACATTAAGCTTCACATTGATCTCGCACACACTGAACACACTCTTACTGAATAGAATCAATGTCGCAAAAAAATACTCTTTCTCTTTTCTCTTATTGTGCTTCTTCTTTGCTCTTGCATATTCTCTATTACTAACTCATCTTCTATTTATACCATCTTCAACTTTAGAACATATCCAAAGTAGGCTATCCAAATCCAAATTTAAATTAGGTTGGCACCAAAACATCCTAGGGTGGAATTAGAATGAGGGAAAACCAAACACATGCTTTGTAGGGACCCAAATGGATCCAAAATTCTTCTTTATTCTTGAAAGTAGTAATTCACACAAGGTTAGCCACACCAGTGTAAAACACATAGAACCATTAAGCATGAACTTTCCAAGTGCTCAAATTAAATTCAACACAATCAAGGAAACTCAACTTTAGAACCATACATCATAAGGCTTCATCAAAGAGAAATCTGGGCAAACACCATTTCTCCCAGACCTCAATCAGAATCAAAGAGAAGGGTATGTGCAGGATCATGATGGGCCAAAAAGTGGCAATATGATGGGTATTTGTAGGGTATGTGGCTGACAACTTTTTTTTTACCCATAATTGATGAAATGAAAAGGGTTTTTAAAGGAGATTTTTGACTTTCCACCAATATAAATTGTGCTTTACTTTGAATTTAATAAATAATTATTATTCATTTTCTATTTAAATTATGATTAAATTGTTGATTGATAGGCTGATTGAAAAACATATATAGCTTTCAAACAGTATCACATTTTTTGAATCCAAAACATGCATCACATTCTATGCTTTGCATACTATAGGATTAAAAAGAAAAATTGAATTTCATTAAGTTTTGACCAAGTTAAGGTGGTTAGACATATGAGTTTTTATATTTTTATAATTTGTAATAAAAATTCATAATTAATTATTTACTTGGAAAAAAATTACAAAAAAATATGCATCTCATCCAACATGAGTCCTCTACTTATTTCTAAAATCTTATAAAAATAATATCATTTTATTGTGGTTAGGGTGGTCAGATAGACACCTACTTCTTATTTTCCCTAAATTTAAGTACTAGCATTGAAATTTTAAATTTTCACCAAATAGATTTTTAAAAACCTAGTAGTTTAGAAACTACATTCAATTTTCTATAGATTCTATATTCTTACATATTTTTGAAATAATATAGATAACTTATTCAAATTTTTACATCAAGTTTCCTAACTCTGATTTTTCTAAATTTTTTGCCACTTAAGGGCCTGTTTTATCCATGATGATCCTGCGCATACCCAAAACCATAGTTCACAACTAGTGAACACAAATTGCACTATACCACAAACCAACAACCATGAATCTAAATATAGCACCTTCTCACAACCATGAACAATGTATCTGAACTACATAACCATAGGAGAAAATATGAACCAAAACCTAAAGCAACCACAAAACACCTGCAACATATCTTTATTACAATTTTCTCAATATCCTTGACATATAAAACAACTAGTAGATAACTAGCTGGTCAGTTGACATCAATGAAAATACCTTGAATCTTTCCATTCTTGCAACAACTACAAGCTGACATCAGATATAGGATAATACAATCCTGCAAAAAATTTGATTTAAAATAGGTCCTGGTTAAATCGAGACTCATATGCCAGTTCGAGCGTATGAGTCCCAGTGTCTTAAACATGAGACACAAACTACAAGAAGTGTTAAGTTTAATGTATTATTTAAAATTAGGCCTTGAGACCTAGGTTGGATCCATACACCCAAGGTAGTGTATGAGTCCCAAATCACTAGATTTAGAACACACAACCTCAAACATTGAATTATGATTTGCCAATTGTCAAATGTCGAGATTATCCTTAGAAAGATGCATTAAATAAGGCTTGTTGATGTAAAATAGGACCAAATAAGGCATAAAGAAGCCTAGTTTTAGCAAGGAGGGCCCAAACATGTGAAAATGTAAAGGGATACATTTTTATACACTAAATTTAGCCCCCACTTTAGTGAGAGGAGGAACTTACTTGAAACTCATAGTAAAGTAGACAAATATGCATCAAGAGGGGTCCAAGTGTACCAATTCTAGTGAGATAGGACGGAAACAATCAAGAGCAATGATCAAGCCCCTAGCATCAAGATCCTATGATAAGCCAACATAGGCACAAAAGAACACACATGTGAATGATGTATGAAGCAACAAAAAGGTACAAGCATACACTACTAAAGACAAAAAGAATAAAGAAATGGAACCAGAGGGTGGATCAAGCCTCGACCATATTTCCAACACAATATGGATCAAATCTAAGTTTTTGTTCCAAAAAATTTTTACAAGTCAAACATAATTTCCACTATGAAAACAAAACACATACTCACAAGGGCTAGTGGAACCTCAAGCTGTCCACTAGGTGAGCCCTTAGAGACACACACACATATGGCTAGTATGCACTTACACAGACAAGCAAGTGGCTATGGGAAAGTCATGCCTAAGTTCGGCTCCTATATGCTAACCATACCAAATCTATACCTCTTGATAACTTTGATAAGGCACCAAACAACAAGAACAATAGGATCCATGAGGCAAGAAAAACTTCATATGCTAGTACCCATGAACAAACATGATGACTCCACAAACAAGAAAAGTGTGTTATGCAAGGTGACAATATAATAGTTATTGTAAATGAAAAATAGTGTAAGGTACTTTCAAAGGAGTTTTTCTTAGTTCATGTAAGGTCTTAACTTACGGAACATTGTGCCTAATGTCTCTAAGAGAGGACCAATCAAAGAATAGAAGATTCACAACTCAGGGGATGCAATGTGTCACATCAAGCCACTAAGATGAATACAATATGTTAAGGGAGACCACACTCTTGAAGGAAATCACACCAAATGTAATCATCAAGAGAAATATGCATCACATGAAGTAATAAGACTACACAATGAAACATGAGTTGAAATGCAAAAATAAGAATGCCAATGTATGCCCCTACTTTAAAGAAATTGCTAAACACCATGTTGTGAGAAATTTCTTTAAAGTAGAAAATGATAAATGCTAACAATAAAGAGGACATGAGAGCTTATTTGGAAAGACCTATGCTAATTCATATGTTTCCAAATAAAGCTATGTCATGAAAATGGGTTACCCGCAAAATGAAATCCCAAAACCACATTAGGGATCTACAAATTTGGGGTCAGTATGTCTTTGCTACAAATTTTTTATAGAGCTTAGAAAAGTCATCATTCCCCAGATACTCATGGAATAGGAAGAATGACATGAAGAGAATGAAAAAAAGAAAAGATTTTGGGTCAACATGGAAGAGACCTAAATGTATCAATTCCTTGTGTCATCCCCAAAATGAAAACACAATATTTACAAAGAAAAGATAAAATATTTATGACATATAGAAGAATGTAGATAAAAATAGAGGAATTTCACAAAAAGAGAGATACACAAAACATAAAGGTATAGGGAGATGACATTACACACATGCAATTACATAAAAAACATGAAAAAAAGAAAACAAAGAGAAGACTAGTAAAACACATGTGAGTCAACCTATATCAGGCCATCCACATCCCAAACTTGTTCATCATATACGAAAGGTGGACAACTAGCCAAAGGGACAATAACAAGTGTGGTACTAGGAAAAGGTTATTGAATTCTTGGCCCCACTATGTGCAAGAGAAGAATGAGCTAAGGTGGGTGATGAGAAAGAGGTCCTTTCATTTTGAAATGATTTGTAATGAATGTTAAGCATGTAATAGTGAGAATATTATGATACTACAACTATTATAGGGCAAGTAGTGGAGGGTATGCTTTAAGGGATTATTTATATGATATCAAACTTATAACTTTTTTTTTAAAGCGTGACACTCATCAGTACTATGTCCAAGAACTCTATGATATAGAAAATGTGACATGTTTGTGCTCTTAGGATATGGTTTTCAATTTTTTTCATGGGTGGTAATGTTATAAGTCCTTGAATTAGAAGTATGTGTAAGGTTCTTTAAGTTGAAAACATGGGACATGGAAATTTTAGTTTCTTAAGTTTTTAAGGCTTTTGTTTCTTACTAGACTTACCAATTTCTTGAGTTAGACGTTGAGGAGGACCTAAGATGATCCTATCATCCTTATCATTGTTACGAGGCATTGGTTGTTATTTAGGAAGGAGGACACTCATATCAAGAGGGGGATCTTGATATCCTACTCCTTTGGTATCTTCAATTGGTATTTTCTCTAAGAGTTGATGAATTTCATGTTCACTTGTTATGTCACATCCTTTTTTTCTTAAGATCGTGAATCCTTTTCCATATGTCTCTTCTCGATTGATCAATGTGTTTGTTACTTTATTAACATACGATGGTTGAATATTTTCTTGACTAGGTTCACATAATTATAGGAAGCTTAGGCTCAGTTTTTGTCTCAATTTGAAGATGGAAAAGACCAAACATCTCAAATTGTGTTGGTTGTTTCATGGAAGGATAAAAGGATGCATTGGTCTCAAGGTTGTGAAGGCAACCGTTTATGAAGTTATTCATGTTGTCATCATCTTCTCCAATGATGTCAACTTCATAAGGAGGACATGCTTTAGGATTTGATTGAGCATGAGTGAGTTCAATTTCATTGGGATCATTTTCAAATGATGCAAGATTGAAACATACAACATATATGCACTATTTCCTAATGCAAGATTTAAGAGTCCTAAATGCAATTTAACTAATGCAAATCTAATACAATGTTAACCTTGATCTAGGACTACAAGGTTATCCAAATCAAAAATTCAAGTGTCTAAAGGTCAGGTTCACCAAAATGAATAAAAAGAAATAAGGTTCCACCTTTTGGGAGATGGAACTGGGAGGACCTATTTAACTATTAGTTCATTAAGAAACCAAGTGACTCAATTGATGGAAAGGATAAAAATAAGAAAATGGTGGTTTGGTTTCCTTAGGTGTGATTAAAATGGGGGTTCTCAATTAAAATGAGGCTTCCAAAGGAGAAATGTTAACCCTAATGCACTAAACCATAGAAACTTAGAACATGAAATCAGATGAAAAAATAAAACTTAGACATAAAGGAACCTTGTAAGTTGATGGATTACAAACAAGGTGTGAAAATTTGAAATTATACTTTTTGAAGTGCACTGGGACTTATATGCTAGACTGGGAAATTTAGTCCTGCTACTAGAATCTAGGCATATTCTAGAATCTTCTACTTGCAAATTAGGATCTACAAAAAACTAGCAAAAAGAGGTGTAGTAGGACTCATATTCCCAAGGTGGTGATTTAGTCTAAATATTAGGGTTTTACTAAAACTTTTGTAGGCTCAAGTGATCTTCTATAGCTTTCTTATTATCTAATCTCCAAGCCTAAAATGTCTAAATTGTGATCTATAGGTAAGATTCCATGAGGATGACAACTTCTTGAAAACTTTGACAACTTTCTTAAATATTGCAACTTTGTCTTAAAAGGATCATCAAGCTCCAAATCACCTAGATTGATACAATCACACAAGAAGAGGGAAAAATGTTGTTGTGTTAGGGAGTAGGGGTTTTCCTTGGTCAAACCCCTTTTTGGTAATCAAACCTTGAAATGATATGAAATAGAATGAAGGAATGATGAATGAACAATATGCAATGTTGCAACTTACTAAACCCTTGAAACAAAGGTTGCAAACTTGTGTGAAATGGCTCCAATGGATATGGATCTTGAATCTTGATCTTGATATGAGATATTGTCTTTGAATGCTTGCTTAAATTATGAAAACCTACATAAAAAATGTTAGCTCAAAAACACACATTATGCATGGAGACTTTGATATGATGTTTGAATCTTGAATTGATGCTCCAAATGCTTGATAATTTCCACTTGAATGCCCTTGTAAACTCTTGAACACTTGAATTTCTAGATCACACTTTCTTATGAAAATTTCTAGGAAAAATTATGTGAAATAACCTTATATTTATACTTTTCTTTGCTAAATGTCTCAAAATTACAACACTACAAGCTGTCATAGGATGTAGGATAATAAAATCATGCCAAGAATTTGATTGAAAATAGGTCCTAGTTAAAGCAACACTCATATACTAGTTGCGGCGTATGAGTCCCAATGTCTTAAACATGGGACACAAACTCCAAGAAGTTTTAAGTAGAATGCAATATTTGAAATCAGACCCCAAGACCTATGTGGGATCCATATGCCCAAGGTGGTGTATGAGTCCTAGGTCACTAGATCTAGAACACACAACCTCAAACATTGAGTCATGATTTGTCAATTGTGAAATGCTAGGATTATCCTCAGAAAGATGCACAAAATAAGTCTTGTGGATGAAAAATAGGACCAAATAAGGCATAAAGAAGCCTATTTTTAGTAGGGAGGGTACCAATGAGTGTGAAAATGTAAAGGGGTACATTTTTCTACACTATAATAAGGTTCACCAAAATGAATTGATGAACAATGGATCTATTTACCTAATTTCATTCAAAATGTGTGTTATAGAGGATAGATCTGAAAAATAACAAAACTAACTATCAAAATGCAGATCTGGAAAGGTGAGAATGATGTGTACATATCACCAAAGATGATTTTTTTAGACCTCACTGAGGACTCATTCTCCCTTTGGCGAATGGGTCCTAGCAAGGGCTCCTAGAAAATGCATTTTGGGTTCTCTTCTACCTAGTTTACACTTCTAGATTTGAGGTGTTCACTGTTGGACAACCAAAAATAGATTATGTAGAAGATTTTTTGCGATTTGACAACTTTTATTTCAACTTTGACAACTTTCTTCAATATTTCTCTTCAAATGATCTTCAACCTAAAATTTGTAATCACACATCAAAGACAAAAAAATGTTGTTTGTTAGGGAATGCGGGTTTGCCTTGGTCAGAACCCCTTTTGGTAATTAAACCATGAAATGAAATAGAAAAGCATGAAGGAATTATTAATGAACACCAATATGTAACAACTCACCAAACCTTATTTGAAACCTTTGATAAATAATTTACAAACTAGGGTGAAGTGGCCTCAATGAATGTAGATCTGAAACTTGATATGAAACGATGCCTTTGATATGATTAATTAGATCTTGAACACTACATCAACATATGAGATCAAACAACATGCATGATGCAATAAATCTTTGACATGACAATGGAATCTTGATTGTTGTAATTATCTTCAATAACTCTACCCTTGAATTCCTTGAAAATTCTCTTGAATGCTCTCAATAATACTCTTGTGAATATTACTTAATTGCTTGAAAGTCTTAGGATCTTTGGATAACTTTCTAAGATGAAACATAGTGAACTAACCTTATATTTATACATATCTTACCATTAATTCATAAAATTCAAATATCACAAGCCAACATTGAATAATAGATTTTAAATCATTAAAATACCACCAAAAACATATTTCAAAGAGGGGTCACAGGTCTAAGTGAAGACCCATTCACCATACGACGAATGGGTCCTAGGCCACTTACCTAGGACACACATTAGACAATATTAAACATTATGTAAAAATAGGGTCATAGGTGTAAGTGGGGACCCATTCATCCTATGGAGAATGGGTCCTAGGTCACTTACCTAGGATGCACATCTTCCAAATTTAATTGTTGTGTAATAGCATTTATAAATGTCAGAGTTTATGCCTTAGAATTTGTATTTAATTAGGCTTGGATTTGAATTAAAGGGGAAAATTAAGAAAAAATAACCTCAATCAATTAATAAAGCCCTAGATTCGTGTGAAATTTTCAAGTTACACTTTAGAACACAATAAATAAGGTACAATTAAGTCTATTTTATTTAAAAGGGCCCTAAACATGATGTGAATATGAAAAACATATTACAATGCTAAATTAAGGCATCATTAAGCTCATTTTATTATTAGTTATTTTTAAATTAAGTGTGAAAATGGGATAATTTTTCCTAGACTACATCAACCATAGGTTTCTTCTCTTCCCTTAAGGGAGGAACATAAGGAACCATGGGAGGTTGTTCAACCATTTTCTCTTTAGCTTTGTAAACTTGTTTAACTTTAGGAGGCACAACATGAATTATTTGATTATCTCATGATCCGTGTTATGAAATAGGTGGAGGATTTGTCATAGAATGGTCTTGATTACTTGGAAGATATTTTGGTTCAATCATGGTCTTATCAAGGATAGGAGGCTCAATAATGGGTTGAGGCATATTGGTAAGGGATAACTCTACTATGTGCTTTGCCTTAAATGTTTGGTAGGATTTGAAAAAGAAGTCTTCACAGGGTCGAATAGGATCTATCGGCTCAAGAAAAAAGAAATCAAATGAGAAGTTCCCACATGAAGATACAATATTAAAGCCACTATGATGCATAGTAAAGATCTCATTTCAAAATGGAAACTTTGAACATTTATGCAAAACTAATGGGATGATATTCGTGGAGAAAAGCCATGGGTAGCCTTACTTTACACAAAATTGGTCTGAAGTCAGGATGATGGTAAATGAGACATTTAATTATTTCAATCCAACTTTTACAAGGATATTTATCGAGCCTATCATAGGGCAAGCAAAACCATTACGCATTTTGATCCATTCTTTCAGTTTTCATGTATTTTGATAAACCTCATGCACAAATACAAATTTTAGTGTTCACATTCTCTACACAAATGAGATCAATTTATGTAAACAAGGTACTGATGACTCTCTATCTAACTCAAATTGATTAGTCTCAAACAAAGAAACCTACCGTTGAACACAAAACTCTCAGCTTTCCCTGAACACACAACAAGAGGCTTGTAGCCCTCAAAATATAACATTGCACAATATATTTTAGAGAAGTTCATACCAAGTCTTGAAAAACATTATTTAAGACTTACCACAGAACCAACACAACATCCCCAAAAAGTTTCAAGTGACTTCTTTGTACCAATATTGAGATCCAATACATTACCTCTATTGTAGGCTACTCAATTAGCCCTATTTTCAAAAGGAAGTACTTCCTAAACTCATTTCTTTCACCAAAACTAACCTAATATAGTTAAATTGTGTCTCAAAACCACATAATCCATCACCATTTCATAGATACCTAACTTCTAGAATGCTACACCATGAAACCCTCATTTTACATACAAAACACTAGGGTTTATTGGAAATCTTATCACCTAGGCTTTCTTGATGCAAAAAATACATCCAACACCCTACATATACCCTCCAAAAACTCAAAATTCTATTTCATTGACAATTCCTTCACTATTTTATCAAAACACTATCTTGACACCTTCATTTCACATGGAAAAACACCTTTACCATCCCTAGGGCATCACCCAATTCATACAATCTTGAATCCTCTACCTTAAAACCCATGAGAACCCCTAAATTATAGTGTTTAAGACTTGTTCCATGATATATAGTAAATACAAAAGTGGAATGGGCCAGTTTTCCATTTTAGAAGACCTTCAACCCTTTAAAATTGTGTAAACAGGGCTGCTACAGAAAATTTAAGAGAACTCACTCTAAACACAATGATAGAACCTCAAAGTTGAATCAATTGAAAGCTAATTTATGATATTAAAATATAAAATGGATCTTAAAGAATTCACCACATGTACGGGGTCATACATTACCAAGAAAGTTCATAAAATAAAGAATTTTGCAGAATAGAACGTTGTATTTCTTGTGGATGATTTGATACAAACTTCTTCCCCCATATTCGAGCCTTTTAGAAGCTTTAAAAATATTTTCAAATAAAAAATAACCACTCAAAAATGTCAAACTTCTATTCAAATTCCTAGACCATTCATATTCCCAAAAAGTTGCATTTTGAAATTTTTGTCTTGACAACCCTTTTTTACATTTTTGAAACTTTTGCTCTTTTAACACAAATGACTCTAGAAACCTAAAATTACATATCAAATGGTCTTATTAGACCTTATTTAGCATAAACAGACTCAAAACACCCTTGAATCAACTAAATGACCAACCTATCAACCTTCAAGTATTCAAACTTGCAAATGGTGAATTAGTTGCTCCTACACCATACAACCCCACAAAAAAGGAACTCATGTCACATTAGTTAGGGCTTGTACCATACTTTATCTCTGCTACACACACACCCTTTGACCTGTAAACTCCTTCCTCTAGTTCAAACACTAAGATCCTATGATCTTCCCTACATCCTTAACATTCTTAACCTTGTTTGCACATAAACTTGTCTTTACCTTTGCAACCAAACCTGCTAGTTGTCTTCCATTTGTTCTTTGACTAAAACCAGAAATTTTTCCTATCTTCAAATTCACACACAATTTTTTTTTATAAGTTCCTTGAACTGTCTTTCCTCTTACCTCATCTTCACACTTGTGACTACTCTTAATGTCCTGTCCACTCTGTCTTTTCATCCTTGTTATTAGTCCCACCGTCTTGTCAACCTTTTGTACCATTGTACTATCAAATGTTCAACATATTGTACCTACAGATCTTGCTACTTATCCTTGAACCATGCTTCCAACCAGTGGAAACACCATTGTACCAAAAAAAACATTCTTATTCTAATTCATTGTCAACAAAGCTAAAGCAACTTTCACACCTGTTTTTCCAGCATTCTCATGCCTTCAACTAATTGCAACATCTATCTTTTTTTCTTCCTTCACATCCTTTACAAGTTCTTTCTTTCCACACATAATCACCTTAGCCTTACCTTTTTCATCTTCCACCAAAGGAGTCAAAAAAATTCACATTCATCCTTCTCTATAGTGTACATGTGTTCTCTCTCCCATCATACAATGCACACTTGACATATTGCTAGGGCCTACCTAGGAATAAATGACAATAATCCATAAGAAAGATATCACAAACTACCTTATCTTTATATCCTCCAATCTTGAATTCAACAATTACTTTTTCATTGACCAAAAGAGACTACCCATCACTTAACCAAGACACCTTATAAGGCAACTCATGAGGAACTTTATGCAAATTCATCTTATTAACCATCTCACTTGACACCATATTTTTAGTAGAGCCTGAATCAATAACAATTTTGCATACATTATTTTTTCACTTACATGTCATCTTGAAAAGATTCTTTCTTTGCAATGGTTCCATTTCAATGGTTGATAGGGAGTGGGGTTGGAGAAATCAATCACTGATTCCTGCTCTAGGCCTTTCCTTGTAAGACCTCCTTGGTGCTTTGCTTCACAAATCTAACCTATAGGTCCCTACTCATGACTAGGTGCCCCTGGTTTGTCTGACCAACCCCTCTTCTATCACAAACTCCAACCACCAAGTCCACCTTGGTTCATTGCCACAACTCTTCCATTGGCCCTTACTCTTCTTTAAGGACCAAATTCTCTCCACATTCAACTTGATAACTTGTAGAGGTGTAACATATTTAAAAAGCTTCAAGATACTCTATCTAGGGTTCTTGTACCTCCTCAAGACTCCCTTTAACCATCGCTTCCACTAATCCCTTCCTAGGGTTTGAAAAGGCTACAAGCCTTGAGCCCCCAATTAGGCATTTGAACAGAGACAAAGTGAAATTTTATCCTAAACCCACTAAATGACCTGAATTATTTGCTTGGGATTGGTGGTCCCTATGTCCACACCTTGAAGATTTTCAGGGTTTTAGAACAGCACTGCTCATACACTGCTCAAACACAGAAATGGACAAAAAGCTAGGGTTTCTAAGCTTTCTCAGGCTGATTTCAGACTATCAAAGAGTTCTCCCTCCAAACAACTTGTTAGAACCTCCTCCTGACCTCCAAGAATAGAAAAGACCCTCAAGAAAATCACAAGAAGGAATTTCTGAAAAATCTCATTTCCCCTGTAAGTTATGTGACTTTTTCTCACTGTCTTCCCTAGCCAGACCTGCACTGGCTCGCTTAGGGCATCATTTTTCTAGCAACTCCTGCAACCATACAACTCCTAATTTCTAAGATATGTATAGACATGGAGTCTAGGAACATTTCCAAAAAGGCCGTACAATTTTTACGGTGGGAAGGTGCTCTAAACCTCCATTTTCTCAAACTGCCTGTTTCAAGCCAAAAAAGACAGAAAGCAAACTATATACAAACAAAAGATGAAAATGATTAGTAAATACAAATGAATCACACTCTAAGCTTGTATAGTGTTCTCACTACATTCTACAAACATAATAACAACAAATTTATTCCATTAAAGCATAGTTTGGATGCAAAGAATAGGAAACTGCCTCACAGAACGCTATCTCCTTCAATATTACAAATTTTTACCAAAACACTAAAACCTCCAACCCTATTCCATGGTCAAGGAATGTCTTAAATATGCCTTCAAAACAATTGAGTTTCTTTGATCGAGCCTTTTAGATGACCTAAAGTAAAGATTATAAAACCCACTATATTTTGCAAACTTTGGCAACTTTTTAACATTTAGCAAAGTGAGCCTCTAAACTCATTGAACTCTTGACAACCTCTTTCCCAAAGACCAAAAACACCCTAATCACCCAAAACAATGGTCAACATGACCTTATGAAAAGAAAAATCAAAACTAACCCTCTAGGTTTCTTCTTTACCTAGGAAACTGCTAGTTGCTCCTTAGGTGCTCCTGCACCATTCTCCCCCTCTTAGCTCAAACACTAAGAATTGGAAGGAGAGATCAAATACATATCAATGCCTTGCTTCTTAAAGTCTACTTCTTCTACCCAGGTAGCTTCAAATTCATGCTTATTCTTCCATTTTACAAGATGCTCCATGTACACCTTGTTCCTTTTAGCCTTCTTCACTCTTGACTCCAAGAACTTCTCTGCTTGTAGCTTGTCTGGAGTTGGTAGTGTCATGTTGCTGACATCCTTGAATATCTCCCTGCTATTCTGATCCATGGCAGTGAATGTCCCCTTATACTTGATCAGATCAGCCACATTAAACACTGGAGATATGCCTAGGTCTGCTGGTAATTCCACCTTGTAAGCATTTTGTCCATACTTGGCTAATACCCTGCATGGTCCCACTCTTTTCATCTAGATTTTGGTTGACATCCCCTTCTATAATCTAGATTTGTTAAGGTGGACCATGACATAGTCCCCTACTACAAATTGTACATCCTTCCTTGACAAATCAACTTTCTACTTCAACTTTTGGGTTGCTGTTGTGACTATTTTCTTGACCTGCTCTTGAATCTCTTTCATGGTCTGCATGAAGTCCTCTGCATTTCCACTCCTATTACCATAGATCCAAGGTCTCTAAGCTCACAAATGCCTCTTAGGTGTATCCCATACACAACCTGAAAAGGACTTTTCCCTGTAGTTCTATTGACACTGTCATTATAAGCATACTTAGCTTGGGAAATAACCACATCCCATGTCTTTCCATATTCCTTAGTTAAGCACCTCAAAAGATTACCAAGCACCCTATTAACCACCTTTGTTTGACCATTGGTCTGAGGATGGTAAGCTGATCCAAATGACAGATTTGTACCCAATCTACTCCATAGAGTCTTCAAAAAGTGGCTCATGAACTTCACATCTCTGTGAGAAACAATGCTTAGAGGCAAACCATGGATCCTTACAACCTCCTTGAAGAAAAAGTGAGCTATGTAGCTAGCATCATGAGTAGTTTTGCAGGAAATAAAGTGACTCATCTTGCTAAATCTGTCTACCACAACATAAACACTGTCAAAACTAGTCTTGGTCTTAGGAAGGCCTACCACAAAATCCATGCTCACACACTCCCATGGTCTATTAGGAATGGGCAGGGGTTGATATAAACCAACATTTCTATCTCCTCCCTAAGCTTTCATGCACACAACACACTGTTCCACATACCTTCTAACATCTCTTGCCAACTTAGGCCAATAATAGAATCTTTGTACTAGCTCGAAGGTCTTATTGATACCAAAATTCCCACTAAGACTGCCATTATGCTTTTCCTGAATCAAATTTTCCCTCATTGACCCTCTTGGAACACATAACTAATTTCCCTTAAACAACAACCCACTTTGCAAAGTATACTCTGAGTATTGACTATGGAAATGGTTCTCAAAGTTAGAACATACCTTATAGGCCTCTGAAAAGTCTTCATCCTCTCCATACAGATCCTTGAAACTCTCTATGCCAATGCTCTTGAGTTGTATCTCTTGCACTCTCAACAACCTTCTGCTTAATGCATCTGCCACCTTGTTCATTTGTCCTTTCTTGTGCTTGATGGTAAAAGTAAAAGCTTGGATGTATTCCATCGATTTCAAATTCTTGTTACTTAACTTCTCTTGAGTGTTGATAAAACTAAGTGCCTGATTATCAGTAAAAACCACAAACTCCTTAGGTAGAAGATAATGCCTCCATTTCCTAAGTGACTAAACAAAAGCATAAAGTTCCAAGTCATAGGTTGAATATTTCTTCTTTGCTTCATTTAGCTTCTCACTAAAGAAGGCTATAGGCCTGCCCTCTTGACTTAGCACTCCTCCTACTACCACTTCACTTGCATCACACTCAATAGTGAACAACTTGTCAAAGCTAGGTAATAGGAGAATTGGTTGAGTTGCCACTTCTTGTTTCAGTTTCTCAAACCTTTTCTTAGCTTCTTATGTCCACACAAACTTAGTTTTCAAACCACCCTTGATTGTGTCTAGAACCGGTGCACATATACCACTAAAATTCCTATGAATTTTCTATAAAATTGGGCCAACCCATGAAAACTCCTTACCTCTATTGTTGTGGTTGGTGTAGGCTAGTTTAGGATGGCTTCCACCTTTCTTGGATCCATATTTAATGAGCCTTTGGATACTACAAAACCGAAGTAGACAAGCTCTTTCTTGAAGAACTCACATTTCTCAAGATTGATTGCCAACTTCTCCTCTTGCAACCTTTTAAGAACCATCTCCACATGCTTGAAGTGTTCTTCTGTTGTCTTACTAAAAATCAGTATGTCATCAAGATATACTACCACAAAGATCCCTATGAAATCCTTAAGCACTTCATTCATGAGTCTCATGAATGTGCTAGGGGCATTTGAGAGGCCAAATGGCATCACTTTCCACACATATAACCCATCATTTGTCTTAAAATATATCTTCCACTCATCACCATCCTTAATTCTGATCTGATGGTACCCACTCTTGAGATCCAACTTTGTGAAGAACTGAGCACCTCCAAGACAATCCATCAAGTCTTCAATTCTAGGAATAGGAAACCTATACCTAATGGTGATCCTATTTATTGCCCTAGAATCAGTACAAATTCTCCACTTTCCTCCTTTCTTGGTTTCTAAAACCACTGGCACTGCACAAGGGGTGATGCTCTTTTGAATCAACCCTTGATCCAACTATTCTTCCACTTGCCTAGCTACCTCTAGGTTCTGCTCTAGTGTAAGTTTGTATGCTACTTTGTTAGGCAATGAGGCTCTAGGTATGAAGTCAATTTGATGACTTATTTCTCTCTTTGGCGGTAAAGTTGTAGGTGTACCATCACTAACTATGCTCTTGTACATATCAAGCAACTTTTGAACTACTTCTGGTAAGACTATATTTTCAACCTTTTCTTCCTCTTTGGATTGAATCATGATCACATATCCTTCATCCCCTTGATGTAGGTTCTTAAGGAACTCTTTTCCACTGCTCAACAGTGACTGCAACTTAAATGTCTTCCCATCCTTCCTGAAAGAAATGGTGTTCTCTTTTCCATCATATATGGCACCTCTGTCATACTGCCATGGTCTACCTAGTAGTAGATGGCATGCATCCATGGGTAAAACATCACAAACTAACTTATCTTTATATCCTCCAATAGAAAACTCCACTGTTGCTTGCTCATTCACTAAAACACTCTACCCTTTACTCAACCATGTGACCTTGTAGGGGTTATTGTGAGGTACCTTCTCCAATTTCAATTTAGTTACAGCCTCCTCTGAGATTATATTGTCTATTGAACCCGAGTCTACTATAACCTTTCATACTTTTCCAAGTATCTTGCACCTCACTCTAAAAAGATCTCTTCTCTATTTTGGTTCCTCTTTAACTAGTTGTCTAATCAAAACTCTGTTAAACATCAGATTCTCCCCTACCTCAGATTCAATATGACTAACCTCAGATTCTTTAGGACTCATGGTGTCCTCTTGTGCATAGTCCACTCTCTTTTCATTGCTTGATGAGGAAGCTTTCTCCAGGCATCTATAAGTAGGGTGACCTATTTGATTACAATGATAACACTTCATGTTTGCAAAATAGAAACTACTCCTGCCTACTCCTCTTCCTCTATTTGAACCTCCTTGAGGTCCTCTTCCCCTGTTGTATCCTCCTCTTGAATATGTTTCACCTCCATGCTTTGTGAGTTTAGATTCTCCTTGGTTTCTTTGTTCATTGCCTCTACCTTGGTAGCCACCATGCTGTCCTCTTTGATCTCTTTGATCTCTGCCTTTGCCTCTACCCTTAGAAGTTTGATCTTGCTTCCTCTTGTTTCTTTCCTCAATCTTTATGGCCAACTGATAACATTGGCGTACTGTCTTGGGACTTAGAAGAGCCATCTCTTCTTGGATGTTCCATTTCAAGCCATTAATGTACCTAGCCACCTTGAGACTCTCATCCTCTATCACATTAGACCTCATACAAAACTTTTGAAACTCTTTAGTATAAGTGTTTACATCTTGGTTTTTCTGCCTTAGACTTTGCCTCTTCTTGTGCAATTGAATCTCATAGTCATCTAGCATGTAGGCTTCCTTTACCTTAGCAACCATTCCTTTCCAAGTTGATATGGGTTGTTTGCCTTCTTTTTCCCTTTCTATCTAAATAAACTTCCACCATGTCAAGGCTGATCCTCTCAATCTTGACGTAGCAACCTTCACCTTCTAAGCTTCAGTGACTCCATCACACTCAAAATGATTCTCCATGCCTTCTATCCAATCCATGACTAGGTCTACTTCCATATTTCCACTAAAAAGTGGTATGCCTTCAAGTGCTTTTCCACTCAAATCTTTCAATGCCTTCAAGAAAGGCTCCTCCAAAATAGGGTCAGGTTTAGGGGTCTTATCTTCCTCTGCAACCTCTTCCTCTTTTGGTATCCTTCCCTCAAACTGTGCACTCCTCACTATTGCCTCAAGTTGGGTTACTCTTTCCCTTAATTTCTTATTATCTTCTTCCTGCTCTTCAACCATCTTAGCCAATTCTACATTGGTCATCATGATCAAAGAATTGTTAGACTCAATCTCTGACATATAAGATGCTTCCCAAATCTTTAACCTACTCTAATACCAATCTGATAGGGAGTGGGGTTGGAGGAATCAATCACTAATTCCTACTCTAGGACTTTCCTTGTAAGACCTCCTTGGTGCTTTGCTTCACCAATATAACCTATAGGTCCCTACTCATGACTAGGTGCCCCTGGTTTGTCTAACCTACCCCTCTTCTATCACAAACTCCAACCACCAATTCCACCTTGGTTCATTGCCACAACTCTTCCATTGGCCCTTACTCTTCTTTAAAGACCAAATTCTCTCCACATTCAACTTGATAACGTGCAAAGGTGTAACATATTTAAAAAGCTTCAAGGGACTCTATCTAGGGTTCTTGTACCTCCTCAAGACTCCCTTTAACCATCGCTTCCACTAATCCCTTCCTAAGGTTTGAAAAGGATACAAGCCTTGAGCCCCCAATTAGGAATCTGAATAGAGACAAAGTGCAATTTTATACTGAATCCACTAAATGACCTAGATTCTTTGCTTGGGATTGGTGGTCCCTATATCCAAACCTTGAAGATTTTTAGGGTTTTAGAATAACACTACCCGTACACTACTCAAACACAGAAATGGACAAAAAGCTAGGGTTTCTAAGCTTTCTCAGGCTGATTTCAGACTGTCAAAGAGTTCTCCCTCCAAATGACTTGTTAGAACCTCCTAACCTCTAAGCATAGCCAAGACCCTCAAGAAAATTCACAAGAAATAATTTCTCAAAAATCTCATTTCCCCTGCAAGTTATGTGACTTTTTCTCACTGTCTTCCCTAGCGAGACCTGAACTGGCTCACCTAGGGCATCATTTTGCTAGAAAATCTTGCAACCACACAACTCCTAATTTCTACCATATGTACAGGCATATATTCTAGGCACATTTCCAAAAAGTCCATACAATTTGTATTGTGGGAAGGTGATCTAAACCTCCATTTTCTCAAACTGTTTGTTTCAGGCCAGAAAAGATAGAAAGCAAACTATATACAAACAAAAGATGAAAACAATTAGTAAATACAAATGAATGGCACTCTAAGCTTGTATAGTGTTCTCACTACATTCTAAAAACACAATAACAACAAATTTATTCCATTAAAGCACAGTTTGGATGCAAAGAACAAGAAACTGTCTCACAGAATGTTGTCTCCTTCAATATTACAATTTTTTACCAAAACACTAAAACCTCCAACCCTATTCCATGGTCGATGCATGCATTAAATAGGCCTTCAAAACAATTTAGTTTCTTTGATCGAGCCTTTTAGATGACCTAAAGCAAAGATTATAAAACCCACTGTGTTTTGCAAATTTTGGCAACTTTTTACCATTAAGCAAAGTGAGCCTCTAAACTCATTGAAACCTTGACAACATCTTTCCCAAAGACCAAAAACACCCTAGGAACCCAACACAATGGTCAAAATTTCCTTATGAAAAGAAAGATCAAAACTAACCCTCTAGGTTTCTTCTTTACCCAAGAAACTGCCAGTTGCTCCTTAGGTGCTCCTGCACCATTGGCTTCCTTCAATATAGTCTTCATCATCATCAACATTTCACTTGTTTCAGGAGTAAGATGTAAACTTGTAGAATTGTTACTCTCACACTCATCTTCTTGTACTATTTGTGCTCTACTTTAAGTCCTCTTTTCACCTCCACTAAATGAACTACCAAACTTTTCAGGACACTTCCAAGAAGGATGATCATATTCATTACAGCTATAACATCTCTAGGCTGCAAAAACATTTGAATTTCTACAACCACTAAATCTTCCTCTATTTAGGCTAAAACCATCTCTTGTATCAATGCCTAGCTCCTTACTTCTATTTTCTTCTTATTGTTTCTCATTTGGTTATCTTGATGTAGGGATTGATCCTCTCCCTCTTATACCAGTACCTCTTCCTGTTAAATTTTTTTTTTGCTTCCTTTTGATCTTTTCCTCCATCCTGATAGCTAATTGAAAACATTCCTCAATAGTCTTTCGGTTAGAAACAACCAATTCATATTGTATATTGAATCTAAGGCCACCTAGATATCTATCCACCTTTTCAACTTCATCCTCATCCCTTATTGACCTTATACTTAGTTTGTAAATTTCATCAGTATAGGCCTTAACATCTAGATCCTTTTGCTTCAAACCTTGTAATCTTTTATACAATCAAAATTCATAATATTTTGTAAGAAACTTACCTTTTAGTTTTCATACCATCTTGTCCCAAGAAACTATCCTTGACTTGCCTTGTTTTCTCCTTTCTGCTTGCTTGTAGTCCCACCATAGAAGAGCATGATCTATGAGTTTTGTTTTTTTCACCTTCACCATCTGCTCATTTGAAATGTCTTCATTTTCAAAGTAATTGTCCATGGCTACAATCTATTCAATCAACTCTTCTTCATTCAAATTTCCACGATACATAGGAAGATCAACTTTTACCTTCATTGAATCACTTTGAACTACCTTAAGCAACTTTTCCATCCTCTGATCTTTAGGGTCTAGTTCTTCACCAACATCTTCATACTCTAAATGTTTCACCTTTGTTTCACTCTCTTCATTCTCATCTCTTCTTTTCTTTGTATCCAATGCAACAAGCCATGCCAACATAGTATTGTGTGACTCCATAAGCTTAGCATGATTCTCCTTTAGTTCCTGCAAATCTCTAGCATCACCAACACCCTTTGGAGGAATCTCACAAACTTGTCTTTTCACCTTCTGATCACTTTTCTTCAAACCTACAAAATTCAACCACAAGAGACCTTGTCTCTGAGCTCTGATACAACCTAATGTAAGCAAGGTGGTGATGAATGTCTATCCAAATGAAATTGATTAGTCTCAAATAAAGAAACCTACCCTTGAACATAAAACACTTAGCTTTCCCTGAACACACAACAAGAGTCTTGTAGCCCACAAAATTTTACTTTGTACAATATATTTTAGAGGACGTAGTACAAATCAAAGAAAAACATCAATTAAGACTTACCACTAAACCAACACAACATCCCCAAAAGGTTTCAAGTGACTTCTTTGTACCAATATTGAGATCCAACACATTACCCCTATTTTACGCTACTCAATTAGCTCTATTTTCCAAAGGAAGTACTTCCTAAACTCCTTTCTTTCACCAAAAGTCACTTGAAAGAGTTAAATTGTGTTCCAAAACCACAAAATCCATCACCATTTCATAGATAGCTAACTTCTAGAATGTTGCACCATGAAACCCTCATTTTACATACAAAACACTAGGGTTTATTGGAAATCTTATCACCCAAGCTTTCCTGACACAAAAAATACATCCAAAACCCTACATATACCCTACAAAAACTCACAAGTCTGTTACATTGACAATTCCTTCACTGTTTTATCAAAACACTATCTTGACATCTTCATTTCACAAGGAAAAACACCTTTACCAGCCCTAGAGGATCACCCAATTCATAAAATATTGACTCCTCTTCCTAAAAACCCATGAGAACCCCTAACTTATAGTTAGGACCCATTCCATGGGAGACTATAAATGCATAAAGTGGAATGGTTCAGTTTTCCATTTTAAAAGACCTTCAACCCTTTAAAACTATGTAAACAGGGCTACTACGAAAAATTTCAGGGAACTCACTCTAAAAAAAATGATATACCCTAAAACTTGAATCAATTGAAAGATAATTCCTGATATTACAACATAAAATGGATCTCTTGAAGCATTTACCACTTTTACAGGGTCATACAATTCCAATAAATTTTAGAAAACAAAGAATTTTGTAGAATAGAATGTTGTTTTACTTATGGATGATTTGACACAAACTTCTTCCCCCTTTTCTGAGCCTTTTAGAGGCTTTAAATACATTTTAAAATCAAAACTAACCACTCAAAAATCTCTAACTTCTTTTCAAATTCCTAGAGCCTTCATATTCGCAGAAAGTTGCATTTTGCAATTTTTGTCTTGACAACCTTTTTTTACATTTTTGCATCTTTTTCTCTTTTAACACAAATGACTCTAGAAACCTCCAATTACATATCAAATGGTCTTATTAGACCTTATTTAGCATAAATAGAATCAAATGACCAACCTATCAACCTTCAAGTATTCTAACTTGCAAATGGTGGATTAGGTTCTCCTGCACCATACAACCCCAAAGAAAAAGAACTTAGGTCACATGAGTTAGGGCTTGTACCATACTTTATCTCTACTACAAACACTCTATGGCTTGAAAACTCCTTCCTCTAGTTGAAACACTGATATCCTATGATCTTCCCTACATCCTTAACATTCTTGACCTTGTTTGCACATAAAATTTTCTTTACCTCTGCAACCAAACCTGCTAGTTGTCTTCCATGTGTTCTTTGACCAAAACTAGAAATTGTTCCTCTCTTCATATTTACAAAAAAAACATTTGTTAGAAGTTCCTTGAACTGTCTTTCCTCTTACCTCATCTTGACACTTGTGACTACCCTTAATGTCCTGTCGACTCTATTTTTTCATCCATATTATTACTCCCACTGACTTGTTAGTGTCTTGTACCACTATACCATGAGATGTACAACCTACTATACCTGCAGATCCTGCTACATTTCCTTTAACCATGCTTGGTACAATGGATACACCATTGTACCAACCAAAGCATTCTTATTCTAATTCACTGTCAACAAACCTAAATCAACTCTCACCTATTGTTTCAACATTCTCATGCCTTGAACTAACTGCAACATCTATCTTTTTGTCTTCCTTCACATCCTTTACAAGTTCTTTCTTTCCACACATAATCACCTTAGCCTTACCTTTTTCATCTTCCACCAAAGGTGTAAAAAAAAATTTACATCCATCCTTCTCTATAGTGTACATGTGTTCTCTCTCCCATCTTACAATGCACACCTATCATACTACTAGGGCCTACCTAGGAGTAAATGAAAATAATCCATAGGCAAGATATCACAAACTAGCTTATCTTTATAGCCTCCAATCTAGAATTCAACAACTATTTGTTCATTGACCAAAAGAGACTTCCCGTCACTTAACCAATACACCCTATAAGGTAACTCATGTGAAAAATTTTGCAAATTCAATTTCTTATCCATATCACTTGACACCATATTTTTCAGTAGATCCTGAATCAATAAAAAAAATTCATACCTTATTCTTGCACTTACATGTGGTCTTGAAAAGATTCTTTCTTTGCAATGGTTCCATCTCCTTGGCTACTTTCAATATAGTGTTCCTCATCATCAACATTTCACCTATTTTAGGAGCAACATGTAAACTTGCAAAATTGTTACTCTCACACTCCTCTTCTATTAGCCCTCCTTTAGTGTTCCTCTCCTTTCAATCCTCTTTTCACTTCAACTAGATGAACTATCAAAATTTTCATGAAACTTCCAAGAAGGATGACCATATTCATTACATTTATAACACCTCCTTGCAAAAAAAATTGAATTTCTGCCACCACTAAATTTGCTTGTACCCCTAACACCACCTCTTGCATCAACACCTTCATCCTTACCTCTGTTTGATTCTTCTTGTTCCTCATTTGGCTATCTTGATGTAGGGATATATCCTCTCCCTCTTGTACTAGCACCTCTTCCTCTAATAGATTTCTCTTGCCTCCTTTTGATTTCTTCCTCCACCCTGATAGCTAATTGAAAACATTCCTCAATAGTTTTTGGGTTAGAAACAACCAATTCATCTTTTTTTGAATCTAAGGCCACCTAGATATCTATCCACATTTTCAACTTCATCCTCATCCCTTCTTGACCTAATACTTAGTTTGTAAATTTCATCAGTATAGGCCTTAACATCTAGATCCTTTTGCTTCAAACCTTGCAATCTTTTATACAATCAAACTTCATAATCTTTTGGAAGAAACTTACCTTTTAGTTTTTGTACCATCTTGTCGCAAGAAACTATCCTTGACTTTCCCTTTTTTCTCCTTTCTGCTTGCTCGTAGTCCCACCATAGAAGAGCATGACCTTTGAGTTTTGTTTTTTCCACCTTCACCAAATTCTCATTTGAAATGTCTTCACTTCCAAAGTAATTTTCCATGGCTACAATCCAACCAAACAACTCTTCTTCATTCAAATTTCCACCATACATAGGAAGACCAACTTTTACCTTCATTGAATCACCTTTAACTTCCTTAAGAAACTTTTCCATCCTCTAATATTCAAGGTCTAGTTCCACACCAACATCTTCATACTCTAAATCTTGCTCCTCTATTTCACTCTCTTCATTCTCATCTCTTCTTTTCTTTGTCTCCAAGGCAGAAAGCCTTGCTAACATAGTATTGTGTGACTCCAAAATATTAACATGATTTTCCTTCAATTATTGCAACTATATAGCAACACCAACACCCTTCAGAGGAATCTTCACAAAATTGTCTTTTCACCTTCCAATCACTTTTCTTCAAAGCTAAAAAATTCAACCACAAGAGACTTTGTCCCTAAGCTCTAATACCACATGATGTAATCAAGGTGGTGATGACTCTCTATCCAACTCAAATTTATTAGTATCAAATAAAGAAACCTACCCTTGAACATAAAATTCTCAGCTTTCCATGAAGGCACAACAAGAGCTTGCAACCCTCAAAATTTTACTTTGCACAATATATTTTAGAGAAGGGCATACAAAGGCCTAGAAAACATGAAATAAGACTTACCATAGAACCAACACAACATCCCCAAAATGTTTCAAGTGACTTCTTTGTACCAATATTGAGATCCAATACATTACCCCTATTTTAGGCTACTTAATTAGCCCTATTTTCTAAAGGAAGTACTTACTAAACTCCTTGTTTTCACCAAAACTCACTTTCCATAGTTAAATTATGTCCCAAAACCACAAAATCCATCACCATTTCACAAATACCTAACTTCTAGAATATTACACCATGAAACCCTCATTTTACATACAAAAAACTAGGGTTTATTGGAAATCTTATCACTCGAGCATTCTTGACATAAAAAATACATATAACACCTTACATATACCCTACAAACTCACAAGTCCATTACATTGACAATTCCTTCACTGTTTTATCAAAACACTATCTTGACACCTTCATTTCACATGGAAAAACACCTTTACCAACCCTAGGGCATCATCCAATTCATACAATCTTATCTCCTCTACCCAAAAACCCATGATAACCCCTAAATTATAGTGTTTAGGACCCATTCCATGAGATACAGTAAATAAAAAAAGTGGAATGGGTCAATTTTCCATTCTAGAATACCTTCAACCCTTTAAAACTATGTAAACATGGCTTCTACAAAAAAAAATCAAGAGAACTCACTCTAAACATAATGATAGACCCTGAAACTTGAATCAATTGAAAGCTAATTCATGATATTACAACATAAAATGGATCTCAAAGAATTTACCACCTGTACGGGGTCGTACAATTCCAAGAAAGTTTAGAAAACAAAAAAATTTGTAGAATAGAACATTGTATTTCTTATGGATGATTTGATACAAACTTCTTCCCCTTGTCTAATCCTTTTAGAGGATTTAAATTAATTTTCAAATAAAAAATAACCACTCAAATTCCTCTAACTTCTTTTCAAATTCCTAGACCCTTCATATTCCCAAAAAGTTGCATTTTGCAATTTTGGTCTTGACAACCATTTTTTACATTTTTGCAATTTTTGCTCTTTTAACACAAATGACTCTAAAAACCCCAAATTACATATCAAATGGTCTTTTTAGACCTTATTTAGCATAAATAGACTCAAAAAACCCTTGAATCAACTAAATTACCAACCTATCATCCTTTAAGTATTCAAACTTGCAAATGATGGATTAGGTGCTCCTGCACCATCAATTAATATTCCATTTGCACACTTGCCATTGATTATTCTAGCTATGTAAAAAGGACCATCAGGTGCATGTTTCATTATATCATTTTGTGAGGAAGCAATGTCAAGGGGAATATTGGTTTGTCTCTTATGAGGTTTAACTTCAATAAATCCAATCATATTGTCTATTTTTAGTTTTGTAACAAAATATTAAATTCAATGTTAAGTGATGGGTATGTGCAGGATCATGATGGGCCAAAAAGTGACAATATGATGGGTATGTGGCTGACGAATATTTTTTTACCCAAAATTTATGAAACAAAAATGGTTTTTAAAGGATATTCTCATCTTTCCACCAATATATATTATGATTTACTTTGAATTTAATAAGTAATTATTATTCATTTTCTATTCAAATTATGACTAAAGTCCTGATTGGTAGGCTGATTGAAAAACATCTATAGCTTTCAAACGGTATCGCATTTTTTGAATCCAAAAAATGTGTCACATTATATTCTTTGCATACTATAGGATTAAAAAAAGAAAAAATGAATTTCATTAAGTTTGACCAAGTTAAGGTGGTCAGACATACAAGTTTTTATATTTTTTAAAAAGTTGTAATAAAAAATTCATAATTAATTATTTACTTGGAAAAAATTACAAACAAATATGCATCACATCAGGGCATGAGTCCTTTAATTATATCTAAAATATTATAAAAAAATATTATCATTTTATTGTGGTTAGGGTGGTCAAACAAATACCTACTTCTTATTTTTTCCCTGAAATTTAAGTACCACTACATTGAAATTTCAAATTTTCACCAAATAGATTTTTTTTTTTGGTAAAAAAACCTAGTAGTTTAGAAACTACATTCAATTTTCTATAGATTCTATTCTTACATATTTTTTAAATAATATAGATAACCTATTCAAATTTTTATGTCAAGTTTACTAAATCTAATTTTTCTAAATTTTTTGCCACTTAAGGGCCTGTTTTTTCCATGATGATCCTGCACATACCCTAATCCTAGGTTGTTATGAGTTAGTTGTTACATCTTATAGGATTAACACACTTGTTACGGTCTTTTCTAATCATATCTCTCTACCTTTCCTTTATAAGAAAGGCATCTCATGTACATTTGTATATTCAACCATTATTCAATCTTGCATTGTTGAAGCAAGATTTCTTGCCATTTTATCTCTCATGGAAGATATTTTTGTCTAGAAATTCTTTCTAGGGGTGTTGAGGAGTCACCATTAACTCCCACATGGTTTCAGACCTCCAATGTTGCATATTCCTTCCAAAATACTAGTGTTTCATGTTGGCTTGAAGATTTTTCTAGGTGCATTTTGGGGTTTGAAGGACCTCACAGTTGAATCCAGGGCATTAAAGAAATTTGGGTTTGATAAATCTTCCTTTAAAAGTTGGACCAAAAAAAATAAATATCTCATTCACCATTATCCTAATTTCAGACCAATTTCGTGTGAAATTAGGCTACCCATGACTTCACTCCATAAATGTTGCCCCATCGGTTGTGCATAAATGCTTAAAGTTTTTAATTAGCGATGGGATATTTACTCTACATCATAGTGGCTTTAATCTTGTGTCTTCCCATGGGAACTTCTCATTGGATTTCTTTTGGCTTGAGCCTATAGAGCCTATTAGACCCCATGAATACTTCTTTTTCAAATGCTATAAAAAGTTTAAGGAAAAATGCATAGTAGAGTTATCCCCTACCAATATGCCTCAACCCATAATTGAGTCTCCTATCTTTGACAAAACCATGATTGAAAAAAACTCCCTTCCAAGTAATCAAGACCAACCTATGACAAATCCTCCACCTATTTCATATAAGAGACCACAAGATAATCAAATAAGTCTTATTGTGCCTCCTAAAGTCAAACAAGTTTAGAAAGCTAAAGAGAAAGTGGTTGAACAACCTCACATGGTTACCTCTGTTCCTCCCTTAAGGGAAGAAAAGAAACCTATGGTTGATAAACCTTCTCCTACACAATCACAACTTGAAAACCAAATGAAAAGGAATCAAAATGATAGAGAGAATAGGAATATACATCATGCTATTGCTCATTTGTTGCAAGAAAAAGAAGAAAAGAACAACATAGAAAATAAAAATCCAAATTTTTCTCAAGCAATTAATGATGCCTCTCCACCTTCTCCACAACATAAAAAAAAAAGTTATATGGATATTAACATTAGACCTACTACTGTGATTAACTTGGATGATGATAATGAAACTACTAAGATTGATGAAGAAGTGCATAAAACATTAATTTCATTGTTTTCCTCTTTCATGCGCTTAAATGATGATCCTCCTAAATAGAGTGTTGAATTTGGTGCTTGTCCTAGTTTTTTACTTGATGTTTTCCCTTTGGCTAGTTACCTTCATTTTGCATATTCTAAACAATATTGGGATGTGGATGATAGGTTGACTTGCATGTGCCTTACTAGTATTGTCTTTAATTTCTTTTTCATGTTCTTTGTGTGATTGCATGTGCATAATGAGATCCCTCATATTGTTCTATTTGATGTCTCTTCATGTCCATTCCTATATATGTATATACATTATTCTATATGATGCAAGACATTGATACATTTAGGTCTCTTCCATGTTGACCAAAAAAAATTATTGGTTTTCACTCTCTATGTGTCATTCTTCCAATTCTATGAGTATTTGGGGAATGATGACGTTTCTAAGCTCTATAACAACATTATAAAAAATACATATTGACCCCAAATCTATAGATCCCTTATGTGCTTGATATTTCATTTTGAGGGAAACCCCTCTCTTTTTCATGATGTAGCTTCATTTGGGAACATATAACTTGGCATAGGGCTTTCCAAATAAGCTCTCATGTCCTCTTTATTGTTAGCATTGATAATTTTATATTTTAAAGTAATTGCTCACAACATGGTGTTTAACAATTTCTTTAATGTGGGGGCATACATTGGCATTATTATTTTTTAAAAAATTTGCATTCCTTATGTTTCATTATGTGATCTTCTTACTTCTTGCGATGTGTATTTTTCTTGGTGGTGTCATTGGGTTTTATTTCCTCTAAGAGTTTGACCTTTCTTGGCATACAACTTTCCTCTTAGTGGTGATGCTACATGTTGCATTCCCTAAGTTGTGAATCTCTTATCCTAGACTTGTCCTCTCTTGGAGATATTAGGAATGATGTTCCCTAAGAGAATTCCTTACATGAACTAAGAAAATCCCTTTGAACATGTTATTTGCATTTTGTTCGTAAGTGTTTACCATAATGCAACTTCCTAACCTTGTGAAGCTCAAACCCTTTTTACAGCCACCAAGTATAACACACTTTTCTTTCTTGTGGAGCCTTGCATTTTGTTCATAGGTGCTTAAAATAATGTAGGTTGTTAGGCCTTATGAAGGTCAAAGTTCATTTTTTGTTTTCTAGTGCCTTATTGAAGTTATCAAAGGTATAGCTTTGGTATGGTATGGAAGCCTAATAATATTCTATCATTTTCCACCCTTAAGGGCTCACCTAGTGGATAGTTGAACTTCCATTAGCCCATGTGAGCATGCATGTTGTTTGCATAGTGAAATGTGAGTTCTAATTGTAAACATTTTTTGGACAAATAGCTGAGGTGTGTTCCACATCATGTTGGATAGTTGAGGATTGATCTCCCCTTTTTGTTTTCTACCTTTTCTTAAAGTATTTTGTATTGTATGATTGAGTATATTATCATTGTTGCATACATATGTTTTCATTGTCTACTTTAGTGTGAATTTTGACACAATTTCATCCTCTCACTAAAGTGGGGGCTAAATATTGTGACAAAAAATGTATCCCTTCACATTTTCTCACTTGTTTGTGCTAGTTAAATTGGACTTAATTGTGCCTTAATTTAGTGTTGTAAAGTGTATCCCTTTACACTTTCACACTTATTTAGGGATCCCTTAATTAATTGAGCTTAATTATGCCTTAATTGGCCCTTTAATTCATTTTCCAAGGCTATTTAATTATATTTTCCAAAGGGGAAACCCAAAATTTTGTAAAGCCTAAACATAATACTTTAGAATGAGCAATGTGTGTCATAGGTTTATGCACCTAGGACCCATTCACCAATGGGTGAATGGGTCATCCATAGACCTTAGGACCTAAATTTAAATTAGGTTTTTGGTAGTATTTTAACATATTCAAATCTATAACTCAAAGTCAGCTTGTGATATTTGAATTTTGGGAAATTAAAAATACATACCTATAAATATAAGGTTATTTCACTATGTTTCACCTAGCACATTTAAGAGACTTCAAGAGCACTTTCAAGAGAAATTAAAGGAATTCAAGAGCATATTTACTAGAGTTTTATTGCTGAAATCAAGATCCAATTGTCATTTCAAATTATTCTTGCATCTTGAATGTTTTTGGAGCTAACATTGTGATGTAGGTTTCATTATCAAATCAATCATTTGGAGAACTATTTCAAGCAAGATTAAAATTTCAAGATCCACATCCATTGAATCCATTTTATGCAAGTGGAAAAATTTCATTCAAGGACTTATCGAATTGTTTTTTCTGTGGTAACATAGCATTATTCATTCTTCATTCCCTCTTTCATGCTTTTATTCATTTCAAGGCTTGATTACCAAAATGGGATTTGACCAAGGAAAACCCCCATTCACCAAAAGCTAACAATTTTTCCCTCTTATCTTGTGTTTGCAAATCTAGGTGGAAGAAATCTTGAAGATCTCTTGAAGAGTAAATTTTAAAAAGTTGACAAAGCTACAAAAGTTGTCATAATTGTTGTCATCTCATGAAAACTCACCTACAAAAGTTACTTCTAACATTTTGACACTTCCACTTGGAAAAATTTGAAGCTTCAAATATGTGTCAGAGGGTCACGAAAGTTGTAGAAAAACCCTAACAGTGGACCCATTTTCCCCTGGGAAAATGAGTCCTAGTTAGCCTTTAAAAACTCACTTTTGGTGCTTGGTAAGCTCATGTTTACCCTTCTCAGATCTAAAATTTAATTGTTGGTTCTGCTTATTTTGAGTTTAATATTTTTGTTTCAAGTTTTTTGTCATAATTGGGTTGATTTTCTATTTTTAGTCTTTCTCCCAAAATTTCTTGTGAATCAAACCCCCATCCTTCAATCATAAGGAAATATGAAGATTCCCTCATTGAGTTGACTCACCTAAGGGTTGTAAGTCAATTCTTTATGTGGATCTCATTTCCTAAAGAAATAGAAAGAAATAGGTCCCTTATCCCACATTAAAAACCTCCAACCTATTTTTCGCCATTTCACAAACTAAGGATGACATTTTTCACTTCTTCCTTCAATCCATGTTCTTAGATGGTAGGGAGTTGAACAATTAAAATCAATATCTAGGCTCACTTTTTGGGTAGTTCTTGCATTTTTAAAATGATATTATAACTAAAAAAAGCTCATTTCTATCAAAAGATGGCACTATAATTGTAGCATCATAAATTGTCACCCTTGACAATTTCACACTATGTGTTGCTCCTCCTTAAGTTTATTTGACTTAATTCAACCCCTAATTTCCTAAATTATTTATTCCATCTAGCCCATTTTTAACAATTATTGACAAACTACAAGAGAAAAATGAATGCATCTAATACATTTCCCCCAACACCTTAATTTATAGAAAATAGGGTTTAGAAATAGACACCCTATGGTGAATGAGCCACATTATAGTGAAAGTTTCATCCTATTTTTCCTCCAAATTTAAATATGTCGATAATTTGTGGGAAATTGAACAAATGTCTATAAATACCTAGTTGAACTATATCATTTGAAATCTAAGAAGAAATTATTATAAAATTTTGTTGCAAGAATGAAAAGAATGAAGGTGTTGTCATTGGTGTCAATTGGTCAATTGGTTATCAAATGGTTGTTGCTGTCATTAATTTCATGGTTGTTGTTCATGTTGAGGATATTGAGAAAATTGTATTGAAGAAAGGCTGTAAGTGTTTAGTGGTTTCTCCACTTTTTTCTCTATGATTTGCTCTTATGTTTGTGTGGTTCATATACATTGGTCATGGTTGTTGGAAGTTGCTATATCCAAATTTTTGGCTATTGATTCATTTTATAGTGTGAGTTATATTCACTAGTTGTGAACAGTGGTTTTCTGTGTTTCTTGTTGAGGTCCGGGAGAAATTTTGTTGGTCTAGATTTATCTTTGGTGAAGTCTTATGACTTGTGATTCTAGATTTAAGTTGTTGGGACTATATTGAAGCTAATTTTAGTATCTAGAAATTTCATGCTTAATTGTTCTATGTGTTTTACACTGGTTTGGATGACCTTGTGTTGAACACTATCTTTAGTGTTTATGAAGTGTGTTGGATCTATTTGGGTCCTTATCAGGCGTGTGTTTGGATTTCCCTCATTCTAATTCCAACCTAGGATGTTTTGGCACCAAACTAATTTGAATTTAATATTGGATGGCTAACTTTGGATATGTTCGAAAGTTTAAGATGGCATAAATACATGATGAGTTAGTGGTGAAATTGAGCAAGCACAAAGAGATAAGTGCAAAGAAATAGAGAAATAGATACGAGATTGATGCTAATCAGTAAGTGTGTGTGAATTGAGTGTGGTAGATTAGTGTGAAACCTAAATGTTGAGTTTCTGGATGTAGTGAGTTGAAGGTGTACTCTATCATTCATGCATGTCTACAAGTGGTTGAGAAAATTGTGGTGGATTTCTCTATTGCATTGAGATTGTCTTGTCTCTATAACATATCTCTTCTATCTTCTTTGTATCTCTGTGGCAGTGAGCCCTTTGGGTTGTTAGCCTTGTTGGACAGTGAGTCCTTATCTAAACAATGAGTCCTTGTTTAGGCAATGAGCCTTTTGTAATCAGTTTTGATATTCTCTATAGTGTGAGTTAATCCTCACCGCGGTTTTTCCCTCATTGGGTTTTCCATGTAAAATTGGTGTTTTTTTTTGTGTGATGGTTTTTAGTTTCTACACTTGCACTTAATGTTTAATCATTTAAGTAGTGTTAAGGATTAGTTTCAGTGAATGAATTAAGATTTAAATTTGTGACAACTGATTCACCCCCCCTCTTAGTTTTCCTATTCAACAATTTTTATTAGAGCTTGGTTCCTTGGAGAAGAGCTTAATCACTTAAGGAAGGTTTGGGATGGTTAGAAAAGTTACTTATGATTATTCAAGGTTCGATGGAACTAATTATGATATTGGAAAATACTGATGGAAGAATATCTAGAGTATTGTGGATATGATGTGGAGAAAGCTTACAAGAATCCTTAAACTCCTCCTACTAATGGTCCAAGTATGGTTGATGATATCAAAGCACATGAAGAAAACAATAAGGAAAAGTACATTTTGAAGAATAGTCTTGTACATTTTGAGTTGATTAAGGTTCAAAATTTGAAGACTACTTAGGAAGTTTGGGATGCTTTGGAAAGGGCACATGAAGGTGATGACAGAGTCAAAGAGGTGAAATTGTAGAAACTAGAGATGCAATTTGAGCTCTTGCATATGTCTAAAGATGAGAATGTTAAAGCTTATGTATAGAGATTGGATAAGATGGTAGTTGGAATGTGAGGACTTGGTGCTATTATACATGAAACTAGGATTGTAAAGAAGATTCTCAAAACTCTCCCTAATGCTTACAACAAAAAGGTTTGTGTTATTGAACAAAGTATAGATTATAAGACCTACACTAAAGATTTATTGTTGGGATCTCTGACATCTTATGAGATGAGAAAATTGAATTTGAGAAATGGATACAAATCATAGTCTGCTTTCAATGCTACAAAAGTTGAAGATCCAGATGAAGAAAATATTGATGAAATAGAAGCTAACTTTGTGAGAAGGATGAGGAAAGACTCTGAAAATTATTAAGGTAAGCTACGCTTTAAATTATTTAGTTGTGGAAAGAGGTCATTATGGTGCAAAGTGTCTGAAAAGAGCTAAGAGGAATAAACAAAGGTATGAGAAAGAAAATATTTAGGCAAGAAGATCAACTGGGCATATTATGTGAATGAGAATGCTAGTATATCCAATGAGGATTTTGATTATGGAATGTAACTAAGGAAAAAGTTAGAATTAGCAATATAAAGCATAAAAAAACTAAACACTAGCTAAAAATGAAGCACAATGGAACATAAAAGCATGAAAAAATGAACAATCTCACCAGAACCTTCATGCACTCCATAAATCAACTTCATCGCTCCTCTCCATATTGTTGTAAATAGTCTTTTCCCTCATATTTTTTTGAGAAACTATTGACCTATCACAAAGACCTTAGCAAAATATTGAAGGATTAGACTCAACAATTACAGGTGTACTCAGAAGTGTGCAAGCATAAAGTCTGCAAACATGAAGTGACATTGAAATGAGGTTGAAATTGCCCTTTTATAGAAAATTCAATTTTGGATGAATGGTTAGGATTCACATTTGACAAATGCCCTAAGATGAAAGGATGAGATTGAATATGAAAACTAGCAATTAGGGTAAAATTTGAAATGGAGAGCTATGATTTAATTTTAGGAAAATTAAATCAATGGACATGAATGCATGTGACAAGAGGATATTGGGCATGAAAAAAAAACTACTAGAAAATCAAATAGTAATTTAAAATTATTTTATTTAAGAGGCAGTTTTGACCTTTTTGAATTAAAAATTAATTTAATTCAAAAGAGGTGGGGCCAGTAAATAATGATTTTTAATTATTTACTTGGTGGGGAAGTGGGAATGAGAATTTAAATAAATGATTTTACTTTAATTTGAAGGAAAGGAGAAAAGGACAATTAAATAATTAATGAAAATTATTTAATTGTAGAGGAAATGATAAAGTGAATAATTAAATAAATTTAGAAATTTATTTAATTATAGAGACACATAAGAAATTAGTGATGTATTTAAATAAATAAAAGTACTATATTTATTTAAATAATTAGGAGGAATAAAATATATAAATTAATTAAATAATTATGAATTATTTAATTAATAGTTGAATTTGGACTATAAGACAATTAAATATTTTAATTATGTTGACAAGAAAATATAGAAAAATAGAGCTTGTAGGCCTAGGTTATTTTTGTGTCTATATTTTGTTCCTCTTTGTCATGATACAACTTATCACATTGTGACAAAGAAAATTCAGTTCAAAATATGCCCTAGCGTAGGTGTGGATGATCCATGCCTGCTTGGGAAAATTTGCGAATTTTGGCAAGGTGCCGAAAAAAATTTGGAAAGTGTCTCAAAAAGTCAATTTGATGGCTAGAAAATAGTGGTGAAGTCAGTTTCAAATTTCAAAAAGTTTAGAGAAGCCAAAAAGTGTGTTCAAACATGCCAAAAGGTGCATCCAGTTATAAACCCTAGGTCAAACTCTAATTTTAAGGAGGTATAAATAAGAAATTGGCAAGTCAAAGGCTCATTTTTCACTTTTGAATTTTAGAGATTACGAGCTCTGAGTGAAGATGGAGCACATTCCCCACAGTGAGCATAGAGTGTACAAAGTGAGGAAATTTAGACGATTGGAGGGTGCAAGAGATCCGGTGAGTACTGAAAAACCCCATTTGTCAATTTTTCATTTCACGCACTTTTAGATAGGGTACAAATTTAGTAGTCAATTGCATCATTCATGGATAGCCACAAGTGCTATCACATTCAATGCAATTTCTTGCAATTTAGTGCAATTGATTTGAACACGCCTAGGGTAGGTTAGGGTTTTGAATTTGTGTGACACATTTTCCAATGTTTGATGCATCTGTGAGTTCTTGAACAGCATTTGCGTATGCACGACACAATTGACTATGGTTGTGTGCAACTATTTAGGGCTCAACAACAACTGTGTTAGGAATGACACTTGAATGTAATTGTAGGTCACAATTGAGTTGAACGTTCGATGCAATTGACCTCTTGTGATGCATCTGTGAAAGCATGCGATGCATTCACCACTACACGATGCAATTGAAGCTTCTATGATGCAATTAAAATTTATGATGATGCAATTATCATGTTGGCCATAGGTTCATCTAGATCCAATCTATACATGGGACCAATTGACCAGTGCTAAAAAGTGCAGGTTACGGAGTCTTGGCCTGTATCATGTTACATTCATGCCCGTCATTAGGGAAAATAGGGCGATGCTGACGAAACATGTCAAGAGGTGGAATTCAAAGACATGTTCATTTCATCTTCCAATAGGATAGGCTACAATCACACTAGAGGATGTCTACAGTATCCTTGACTACCGATCCAAGGTGAGTGGGTCAGATATGCTCTAGGCTGAGGATATTAGGCCCTGACCACCTTCTATGTGTAGGATGGCGTGGCATAGATGGGGATTGATTGATATGAGATTGAATGGGAGACACTAGCCACATGATATGAGCAATTTAACTATGTACTATGCACTTTGATAGCTAGGGTAGTGATTCTAGACCATCAAGGACATGGATTTCCAGTCAGATGGGGAGAGATGCTAGTCAGAATGATGGGTAGTGAGACTCTATATGCCTAGGGCCATGCTTGCTAGTGATGGTGTACTTTCAGTTGCATGATATAGTATATTAGTGAGGGCAGTCTATGAGCTATGACATTATGCTTTTGATGTTCTAGGCGTGGTAGCATATTGCAGTGTTTCATCCACTAGTTGGTCAGTAGTTGGGGGCCAACATACCATATGCATACATGTATAGAGGATTAGTCACGCAGACACATGTCAGAGATATTGGTTACTAGTGACATGGGTTGGATACCTTGGTAAGTTTCATTTTGAGGTCGTGGATGGATTGTGCACAGTGGGTTGATGAGGATCAACATCTACTATGGTGTTAGTAGGAGAGGTATCTTATTATGTATACCATGCACTCATAGCACATTATTTATATGTATCTACCAGATCAGGTGTTGAGATAGTTCAAAGAGCAACAGAGAGTGTCATAGGGTCTAGTAGTGCTTTCTTGGTCATCGAGAGAGGCGACACCATGGAGCCCAATAATTATAGTGACAAAAATTGAGTGACAGCCTACAAGAACAACCATGGAAATGGCGAGGGGGACCTGTAGATGTAGGTACCACACCTAAGTATGATGCATGGTGGGTATTGCATAGACCCATTCCCTTGACACATCCTAATTAGCTAACTCTTATGGTTTGATGAGAATGAGGTCCTATGTGGAGGAGAGGTAGAGGGAGAGGGAGAAGAGATGGAGGGAGAGGAGGTGGTGGTCAAGGTGATGATGGAGGAGTTGGAGGAGTTGGAGGAGATGGTGGTAGAGGTAGGAGAGGAGGGGATGGTGAGAGGAGACATTGATAGAGATTATGGAGGAGAAGTTGATCACTTTCTCCTATTTGGGATAAGGGAAAGGAGGAGAGGAGAGAGGAGGAAGGTTGACAGGAGGAGAGCAGGTAGGAGGATGCTATTCTAGATGTAGAGGCAAAGGGAGAGTGGCCTGAGGTAGAGTAGTAGGATGTGTTAGCAGGTGTGGTTGCAATGGATGTGGAGGTAGCAGGGCATGAGGATCAGCTCGAGGAGGAGGAGATGGGTGAAGAGGAGGAGATCCTATGGGAGACAATTCTACATGGAGAGAAGGGGTTTGAGGATATACCCATCAAAGGTGATATAGGGGATAGGGATGAGGAGTTGGTGACTCAACATGACAAGGTATAGGCATTGGAGGTCAAGCTTTAGAATCTATAGGTGGAGAGAGGTGGCTTACAAGTAGAGAGAGACATAGTTGTCATAAAAGCACAACAAGAAGAGCATAGGAGTCTAGAATTTATTGCTATATGCAGTGGATCCTCAATTGATATGGTTAGAGCAGTTGCCAATATTGGTCATAGAGAACAGTATTATAGGCAGCTCTATGAGGAGGCAGTTCCATGAGAGTGGTGGGCTCCTAGTGCCTCAGAGGTTTTCAAGAGTGGTCAGTTTCACAGCAGGTGGTCACATAGCAGATCTAGCCAAGGTGAGAGCAACATCATGGGCTTTGGGGAGCATGGTAGTACTAGATAGACTCATTTTGACTCATATATTTTAACACTTATATTTTGTATCCATCGAGCTTGCAAGTTCTATTTTTGGGATTTATCGAGACTCTATCTAGTGACATCATTGTAAGATTATATATGATGCATTTTTGGCATGGCCTATATGCTATGTGTTGTGAGATTATGCATGATGATTGATGATGTTTATGTGATGTTTCCTATGTTATGATTCCTATGGTGATGCATTGGATATTATGTGATTTATGCATTATGATGTTATGATAATGATGTATCTATGTGTTATTTCATGATGAGATGCTATATGGATTATGGTGTATGCTTTATGATGTTTATAAAACTTATGATGATGTCCTAAATCTTATATGATAATGTATCCATTTAATTTTATGGTGCTATGGATGTCATGTATCAATACTATGCTTATGATTATGAGATGCAATGCTATTGATGACACTATGATAATGTGCTATAGATGCATGATGATGTCATGATTATGAATATGATGAATGCACTTTTCTATGTGATTATGATAAGGATAATGTTTTACATTGTGATTATATCTATCATTTATTTATGTGAAGTAATGACATGTGAAATGGAAATGTTCCTATATGTCATGTTAATGCAAATGGAATTATGTAAATGATATGTGAATGGATTTATGCAGATATGGGAGGTATATCCTATGTGAAATGTACTAATTCAAATGTCTACATGATAATACATATTTGTTTTTGTGTGTCATAGGGTATTGTTAGAGGGTGGAAGAAGAGGGACTATCAGATGGAAGGGGATTGATGTTAGTGTGGAGAAAGAATCCTTCAATATTTTGCCAAAGTACAAATATGTGTTGCATTAATCATCATTGGATGGATTATTTCAATGGCCAAAAAACACCATGATATGACATAAATCAATGGTTTGCAATGTTGTGCCATCGCGTAAAACAAATAATCACAGACAAGGAAAATCGTCACTCATACGAGGATCCCAATTTCCCCAGTCTTTTTGTCACTATTTCGTAGAAAAATGGCCGCTTGTCATTTTCATGGCCTTTTAGATCTATTTTCATGGTATTTGATAAATGTTTCTTTGATTTTATGTTGTAACATAGCTTGAACATTCATATTTAGGCACTAAAATTTAAATAATGACATCTTGTGAAGGTGTTCTGAAGTGTTGTAAGACATTTCTACATTCTTCTAGACTCTATTTATTACAATTTACCTAAAAATCACCTTTTTATTCATTATTAAGTCCTATTTTGAAGTTTTGTAAAGACTTGTAACAATATTTCACACTTTTCTAGGCACAACTTCACTATTTATCCCTTTCTTACAACTAATTTGAACCCTTTATGCCCTCATATGCTTTAATTAAGTGTATTTTTGAATGTTAACCCAATAAATAACATTAAATACAACTTAATTCCTGACACACATTTTTAGGTCGTAGGTGGGACCCATTCACCATGGGTGGTGAATGACACCCCTTGGCCCCAAATTCAAAATATTTTAAATTTCTTTTTAGGTTTTTATTCAAAAACACTTGATGGCAGCCTGTGATGAGGTATGAATAGTTAACTAAGGTGCAAGGTTATATAAATATGCAATTTTCACCTCATTTTACATCTCCTACAATTCTCCAACATTCACATATCATATTCAAGCATTCAAGCATCTTACAACATAAATTCAAGCAATATTCAAGCACTTTGGAGCATCCATTGACATTACTTCAAATTTGTATTATCAAGGGTTTGGTAAGTTGATAACGTTTGCATGCTATTATTTTGTCATTCTCTTACATTTCATTATTTCATTAAGGGTTTGATTACCAAAAGTGAGGTTTGACCAAGGCAAACCCCTATTTGCTAACTGTCAACCATTTTTCCCTATTGCATGTGTGTTTGTAGACCTAGGTATGCAAATTTAACAAAATTTTTGCTGTTGAAAAGTAGAGAACAAGTCAACTAGGTGCTTCAAGTCAATTTATTCATATTTCAATCTTGGAGAAGGTTTTCTTTTTGTTTCCTACAGAATTGAGTTTGACAACCCAACAATCAATGATTTATAGATTTGGTGTTGCAGAGCTGTTTCCTGATTTTCAAAATTTTGGGAGAGGACTGATTCGCCACCAGTGGAAAATGAGTCCCACCTTAGGACTCAAAATCTAAGTTTATGTCACTTTTTCACCAATAGGAGGACTAATTCGCCAACCTGGGTGAATGAGTTCCACTGCAAAAATTGAGTAATTCCAGATAGCATTCTCAACATTCTAGAATCATCAAATCTTTCCTAGGTGCACTCTATTTCATCCTGTTTCTTTTTGTTCTGCATTATTTCTTCATTTAGTTCATTATTTGCATATCATAGGGTGTTTTCAGACATAGTTAAAATCTTAGTTTTTCATTCATATTCATTCATTTAAATCACTCAATTGCATTTGGATTACTTCAATTAGCTTAGAAAACATCACACATAACATTATTTGAATGAATCCTTAGCATTTTTGGGACCTATATCTCTCCTTTTTGGTGAAAAACCCTAGAAGAGCTAGAGAAGCACATAGAAACCCAAAAATCAACAGTTCATTTTGGTGAACCTAAATTTTGAACACTTTGTATTTTTTATTTCATTTACATATTTCATCTTAGTTTAAATTTGCATCAACATTCAATTAGGACATTGTTTTTTTTTTGCATGCTAAGAATTTTCATATTGCATTAGTGAAAACTTCATTTAGATTTCATTTTTGCATTGCATCTTATTGAAAAAAATGAAAATATACATTCTGCATCCTTAGTTTCATTCTATAGAGCATTAAAATCATCTTAATCTTTCTGTAAAACAAAAAAAATGTTGCATAGTGGGACTCATTCACCACCCTAGGCAAATCAGTCCCTCTGCACTTTTTAAACAACATTTCTGGCATTTTTCTAGGATCTTCCTACATTTATGTTTTCTGTAGTTAGTTCTCTTTTATAGTTAGCAACATTTCTATTATTTTCATTTAGACATCTTAGGTTACCTTACATTTTATTTCAACCACTCCTTTGTGGAACTTGTATGAATTTTTGGTGCCCCATTGATAATACCTTAGTGAGAAGAAGTTCTAGACTCATGGCTTCCCATGATAGCACTTTCATTGTAGACCTTGGGATCTCAAGAGCTCCTACTCCTAGTATGGAAAATGGTGCATTAGGAATTGATCATACCACTTCTATTCCTTCACCTTTCCATCCAATGAATGTTGACACACAAAACAATTATCTTCCTCAAGACAAGGTCATTAGTATTCATCAAGAATTTGCACATTTACAACAAGACTTGACACTTGAAAAAATTTCCACAACTTCCATACCTGCCATTGATAATCTTCATCATTTGATTGAAAGTGATGATGGCTTGCAAGTGATGAAGAAAATTGATGAGATTTATAATAAACATGAATCTTCTAATACCCAATCTGCAAACATTCTTGTAAGCCAAGGAGGACCTCAAGTTCCTCGCCCTTCAACCATAACATCCATACCAACTTATACCAATCCGCAAGTCACTACAACTATGCAATAGGTTAGTTATGGGGCTCCTTCCTTTGCAATTCCACCTAGCATTCCTACTTCTCTTGTGGCATCGCAAGTCCCCTCCACTACCTTTACACCCTTAGTATTCCTTTTAATTCCCCTAACATCACTTACACTCCATCACCATTTTCTCTTCCATCTCAACCTACATAACCCAACCCTATTCTTACACAACTCCTTACCACTGTTTCTTCCATGCAACACCAAATTTTCACCATTAGTCAAGGTCAAACTACTCTACCCACCTATCATGTCCATAGAAACCCCTTATCCTTAGAAATATTATGTACCTCAATGCCACAAGGGATATAAATGCCTTAGTTTGAGAAATACAGACGTAAAGGAGATCCTATCAACCATGTTAATGCTTATACAACATTATGTAGTGATTTTGTCCTTGATGAGAAAATTTTAGCCAAAAAAATTCCAAGGACTCTAAAAGATACTGCATTAGAGTGGATTTTCAATTGCCTAATCATTCCATCTACTCCTTCAATGAACTTCTGGATGCTTTCATAAGTAACCTTCAAGTTCACATGACACCTAAGAAGACAATGGCTGACCTCATGTGATGTAGACAAAACACAAATGAAAAAAGTCAGATTTTATCTCATGATACCAATGCTTGTATGCTCAAATGGATTTCAAGATTCCCGATGCACATTTTCAAAAGATGTTTATCAAAAAATTGCACACAAATCTTCAAGATAAGCTAACTATGATGAAATTCCCTTCATTTATGCATTTATGCACAACCCTATGTGAATACCATAACTCAATTTCAAGTTGTGATTACAAATCCACTTCTTACTAAGTTGACAAACCTTAACACAACAATCAAAACCACAATAAAAATCAAAATTTTCACAAACCAAATAGAGGCTTTCTGCAGTTTAATTCGCCTCCTCAACATCAACCACAACCAACCCAACAAATTCAAAATCAAGTGGCAACTGTTAAGGGAATGGTGCCTTGTCATTATGGGGACCCTAAGAGACAATTTACTCCCCTACCCAACACCCTCCATAATACAATGAACTAATTAATTAAATAACACATACTCACTTTTCCACCAGTTAGACCACTTGATCCAAACCATCCATTACCACCCACATTCAAACCTAATTCTTATTGTCATTTTCATCACCAAAATGGACATGAAACTGAACACTGCAAGTGTCTAAAACATCTAGTTCAAGACCTCATTGATTCAAAAAAATTAACCATTATGGGTGTTAATGATAAAGGCAATAAGTTTGTTGCACCCCCTAACCAAAATTTACAAATTTTCAGCAAACCCATGCCTAAACATACTACTTCATTCATCAAGGCTAGCGAACCTTCAAATACTGATGTAATGACTATTGATATAAACACTGAACAACATGATATACCACCACTTGTTCTTGAAGATATTCATATGGACCAAATTGTGGATAAGATAGACATTATCCCTCGTAAGGTCCAAACCACTAAATCTCTTGATATCACTTTTTTCTGCTAAAGACATACTACAAAAGCTTCCTAATGGTCCTCTCTACATAGCTAACAGAATCTAAGATAATACCACTAATGGGATATTAATAGATCTCACTTGCGGTGAGAACATGATCATAGAGGAGTTTCTAGTATTACATGAGCTATATCAAGATGATTATAATAAATAGATTGCATCAATTAAAACACACATTGGTTTTGTGTGCCCTACGATCAAATCGATTGTACTCCCTTTACAAATAAGACCTAAAACTCTAGAGGTAACATTTTCAATCATTCCACAATCTGACCAATTTCGTTTGTGGCTAGGCCACCCTTGGCTTCACTCAATGAAAGTAGTCTCATTAGTTTTTCACAAGTGTTTTAAGTTTCCACATGGCAATGAAATATTTACTGTACACCATAGTGGATTTAACCCCCTATCCTGTAAAGGTAATTTTTCCTTAAAATCCTTTTGGCCTAAAGCCATGGAACCTATCATCCCTCGAAAGGACTTTGTTTTCATAGCCTATCAAAAGTTCAAAGCCAAAAAATAACTGAATTGTATCTTCATGCCACATCCCCATCCACTTCTGAACCTCCTATCATAGATGAAACCATGCTTCAACTTGAGTCAGACATTGAGAAAATCCTACAACCTCCTGAACAACCACCCTTACACACTTCCCTGCCATCATTTAAATGACCAAGGGAAAATGAAAGAAATCCTTTTATACCTCCTCACATTAAACAAGTGTATAAATCAAAAGAGAAAGTGGTTGACCCGTCTTCTTTGATTTCTTCTATTTTTCCTTCTTTGGAACTAGATGAACCTATTTTGACTCAATCTGCTCTTACACCTCAACAACTCTAAAACTAAATTAAAATAAATCGCGTTGCTAGGGAACATAGCTGTCGTGGTCATCTCCTTGCTCACTAATCTCACATGGAAGAACATAACAAAAATCAATCCCCACCTTTGACAGAAGCCATAGATGACCACCCTCCTACTCCTAACCCATGACAAGATAGTCCGGTACAACCCTCACAACAAACTAAACAAATCCAATAGCCACAACTTTTGATACATCCATCCTTATAAATCACCCTTCATCCTCCCATTGTCATCAATCTTGATGATGATGATGATGTAGAGATTTCCAAAATAGATGAAGAAATACACAATAATATAAACTCTTTATTTTCATCTACAATGAGCTTAAATGATAAATCCTCTCCATCAAATGAAGAACCTATACCACTCCTAGTTTGGTGCTTACAATTGGGTATGTGCAGGATCATTGAAAAAACAGGCCCTTTAGTGGAAAAAAATTCAGAAAAATCAGATTAGGGCAACTTGATGTAAAAAATTGAATAATTTATCTATATTATTTCAAAAATGTGTAACAATAGAATCTGTAGCAAATTGAATGTTGTTTCTAAACTACTAGGTATGTTTTAAAAAATATATATATTTGGTGAAAATTTGAAATTTCAATGCAGTGGTACTTAAATTTCAGGGGAAAAATAAGAAGTAGGTGTCTATCTGACCACCCTAACCACAATAAAATGATAAAAAATTTTTATAAGATTTTAGATATAAGTAGAGGACTCTTGCCTCGATGTGATGCATATTTTTTTGCAATTTTTTCCAAGCAAATAATTAATTGTGAATTTTTTATTACAATTTTTTTTAAAATATAAAAAATCATATGTCTAACCACCTTAACTTGGTCAAAACTTCATGAAATTCAAATTTTATTTTTTTAATCCTATAGTATGCAAAGCATAGAATGTGACACATATTTTGGATTCAAAAAATGTTATACCGTTTGAAAGCTATAGATGTTTTTCAATTATCCTATCAATCAAGACTTTAGTCATAATTTGAACAGAAAATGAATAATAATTACTTATTAAATTCAAAGTAAAGCATAATTTATATTGTTAGAAATTTGAGAATATCCTTTAAAAACCCTTTTCATTTCATCAATTTTGGGTAAAAAAATAGTAGTCAGCCACATACCCATCATATTGCCACTTTTTGGCCCATCATGATCCTGCACATACCCAATTCTTCCTTTGGATAGTCAATTGCCCTCGAATTAGTTTGAACATGATTGGGAGACAGATGACTTGTTAAATGGTTGACTCATATTCATCTAACTAGTATTTTTTCTTTTCCTTTTTATGTATGTATTGTGTTCCCCCGTATCAGGTGTTCAATATCTCTCTCATTGTACACTTCTATTTGTACCTATATTCTTCTAATCATCGTGCATTGTATTTTTCTCTTTTTGTTTTGTGTTTTCCTTTTTGGGGATGACGCAAAGCATAGAGATGTCATATGTCTCTTCCATGTTGACCCAAAAGTTCCTTGTCTTTTTCTCTTTTTGTTTTGTGTTTTCCTTTAGGGGATGATGCAAAGCATAGAGATGCCCTATGTCTCTTCCGTGTTGACCCAAAAAGTCCTTGTATTTTTCTCTTTTTGTTTTATGTTTTCCTCTTGGGGATGACGCAAAGCATAGAGAAACCCTATGTCTCTTCCATGTTCACTCAAAAGGTCCTGGTCTTTTTTACTTTTGTTTTATATTTTCCTTTTGGGGACGATGCAAAACGTGTAGATTGCAATGTCTCTTCCATGTTGATCCAAAATAGACCTTCCTTTTCCTTTTCCTTTTTTGCTCTCTTTATGTCATTCTTCTAGTTCTACGTGCTTTGGGGAATGATGATAGTTCTGAGCTCTTTCATAAAAGAATTGCAGCAATGAACAAATCCATAGATCCCTTATGTGTTTGGTGTGTTTTCATTTTTGGGGGAAACTCCCTTTCTCTGTTTTTTTAATTTTCCTTGACATTATGCAACCTAACTTCAAAACATATGACTTGGCATAGGGCTTTCCAACTTGGCTATCATGTCTTGTTTTCCTTTTTCTTTTTTTTTTCTTTCCTTCATTACTTTAAATTAATTGCTCATAGAATAATGTGTAGCAATTCCTTTAAAGTTGGGGGCATGCATTACCATAACTCATTTGCATTCTTGGTTCCTAGTGTAGCCTTGTCATTTATATGATGTGTGTTACTTTGTGGTTGAAATTGGGTGTAATGTCCTTCAAAAGTGTGATCTATCTTAGCACATTACATTCCTCTTGGTGGCTTGATGTGATGCACTACATCCCATAAGTTGTGAATTGTTGGAAAAACAAGGACAAATGACTAGGAGGGGGGGTGAATCAGTTGTCACAGAATATTTAAAATTTTCAAACTTTACTTAATCTCATATCTGATGAATGAATAGTAAACCATACATCATAAGCACAAAGAACACCAATTTTTTTTACATGGAAACCCTGTTAGGCTAAAAACCATAGTGGATGTTAGTCCACAATATTATACCCTATTAAAAATATATTAAAAATAATGGGAATGCACATGCATTCACGCACACTGCCTAGAGCTCATTGCTAAAATACAAGAGGGATCATTGTCCAACAATACACAACAATACATATTAGATCCGCATGGTATGAATTGAGAAAATAGCTTCTACATAAGCCTAATTACAGTTCCAACTAAGCACATAAAAACTTCTTCACACTTCGATCAAACCTCTTCTCACTCTGCTCTGCAATTGAATGAATAGATCAATATTCACACACTTTCTCCTCTCTAGCTTTTCTTCACTTCAAACAAACTAACCTCACTCAAAAAATCACTCTTATATATCCGCAACATGAAATTACATCAACAACCTCGTCGGCCAAAAAATATAAAACATATTTTCAATGCTAGCCCAAATTTAATAATAAATTTTCAATGTGGATCAAACACCATTAGCTAATATCATTACGCAATGCAAAACAATATCCTCAAGAATGTGAAACATTCAAATTTAAATCTTCAAGGATCCACAACACGTTACAACCATCATGTCATCCAAGAGCATGAAAACTCAAACATACTGAGAAAACTCTTCAACCACGGGCACTCTGATCAACGTGAACATACAACAAGGATAGAGAATGATCTAGAAGCATCCACAAATAACAAGAACTAACAAAGAATCATCCTTAGAAACAAAAATTACTAGAAACACATACAATTTAATCAAAAACACTGACAAAGATGATAGAAACACTGTCAAAACATAATTGTTCATAGCATGAACAAAACTTTACGCGGATGTCTGAAACGTCTAGTAGATGAACTAGATACTCTCAAAAATAAACCCTTTACTCCAAAATAGTTGATGTTAAATGTATAGAAAAAGACACCTTCATGACCTTCATTGTTCCACTGGAAACCTACAACTCTTCCTTTAACAATTTTCTTAATATCCTCGACATATACAACCTTCAATACAATAATGATAATAGTGTTGACATCAATGACAACCACATATTAGAAAAACAACCATAGCATCCAACAATCTCCCCATTTGGCATTGATGGCAACACATGATATGAAAAACATCATCAACTCAACTCTCAATCAACACTTACTCCCCCTTAGATTTTTAATCTTCTTCCTTGACCTCTTCTACATGATCTTCTCTCCAAAAGACTCTCTTCTCGGAAAAGCAACAATTTTTCACATGACTTTTCTCCCGCTTTGACATCAGTGGAAAAGATAATCATTATCTTCCCAAATACAGGCTCTGAACCACATATTTGCACATTTGACTACTCCCCCTAAGTAGCAGCCACATAAACATCAATCTGGATCAAGAAATATCTATGAAGCACATGGATTGATGCAATTAAATTCATCTTTAGTTCATATCAGGAGGGTTAATCACCCCTATCATCCCTCTGAGATACTCAAAAGTATCCTTCAGCAATGATTTGGTGAAAATGTCAGCAATCTATTCTTTGATAGGAACATACTCTAGTCTGACTTCTTTCTCACTCACTTTTTCCCTAAAGAAGTGAAACTTGATTGATATATGCTTGGTCTTAGAGTGTAGCACTAGATTCTTTGATATATTAATTACACTTGAGTTGTCATAGTATATGTCAATAGGTTCATCATATACTACTTTGATATCTTCTAGTATTTGTTTCATCCACATCACTTGAGTACAGTTATTTGTTGCAACAATATACTCTGCCTCAATAGTAGATAGAGAAATGGAATTCTACTTTTTGCTCAACCAAGACACCAACGTCTTCCCTAGGAAGAAGGCAACACCACTAGTACTCTTCCCGTCACCTACATTTCCTACCCAATCCACATCAGTATAGGAATTCAAAGTAAGATCATCATCCTTAGAATACCAAAGCCCAAAGTCAACTGTTCCTTTGAAATATTTGAAAATTCTCTTTACAATAGTCACATGAGATTCTTTTGGATCAGCCTGAAATCTAGCAACCATACATAAAAAATTCATAATTTCTATTTTGGTATGAGTTAAATAGAGCAATCCACCAATCATTGACCTACATCTTGTTTTATTTTCCTTAGGAGAATCATCATTTTGAGTTAACTTTCATCTGGTTACCATGGGAGTAGCAATAGGCTTTGAGTCATCCATGCCACACTTCTTTAGTAGCTCTTTCACATATTTGGAATGAGATATGAAGATCCCCTTATCTAGCTGAGTAAATTGCAATCCTAGAAAGAACTTCATCTCTCCAATCATGCTCATTTCAAATTCACTCTTCATTTCATTAGCAAAATTCATACATAGATTGTCATCTCCTCCAAAAATAATGTCATCAACAAAGATCTCAATAATTAATTCTTTGTCATGATCCAATTTGAAATAAAAGTTGCTTTCATTAGTACCTTTATTGAATCCAAGCTTCAGTAAGTATTTATCCATTCTAGCATACCAGGATTTGGGGTCTTGCTTGAGTCCATCTAGAGCTTTCTTCAATCGACACACCATGTCTTCCTTATTAGTTAATTGAAATCCATCTGGCTATTCAATATATTCTACTTCTAGCTCACCATTTAGAAAAACTGACTTCACATCCATTTGATAGACTTTGTAGTTCTTATATGCAACATAAGCAAGAAATAATCTTACAACTTCAATTTTGGCAATAGGGGCAAAGGTTTCTTCAAAATCAATACCTTCCATTTGAGAATACCCTTTACACACCAGTATTGCTTTACTCTGGACCACTTCACCTTGTTCATTCAGCTTATTCTGAAAGACCCATTTAGTACCAATCGCATTATTGTCTTTAGGTCTGGGAACAAGTTTCCACGTATCATTCTTTTCAATTTGCATCAGTTCTTCCTTCATGGTTTCCATCTAGTGTTCATCATTACAGGCTTCATTTACTTCTTTAGGCTCAATCTTGGAAATCAAGCAATACTCTTCTGTAATCTTCCTTCTAGTTTTCACACCTTTATTATTGTCTCCTAAACTTTGATTTTTAGAATGATTTAGCTTTACATACCTTGGAACTTTGGGACTCTCTTGAAATTCTAATTCTTCTATTCTTTCTTCTACACTTGCACTTGTCTCTCCCTCCTGACTACCTTGATTTGCTGGAACAAATGGAATTTGTTTTAATAGAACATATGGAACAATTTGAAGTTGATTATGTGTCTAAGAATTCTTACCTTTATTTGTGCCATCTTCCTGGTCATCTGAATCATATCCATAGTATCTGGATGATTTAGTAGAATCCTCATCAACTCTAACATTTGCACTCTCAACCATTTTTCTTAACCTTTTGTTATAGCACTGGTAGACCTTTCTTTTAGTAGAGTAACCTAGAAAGATTCCTTCATTGCTTCTTGCATCAAACTTTCCTATGTCCTCATCTCTCTTGATTTAATGCTTGCTTTGAAAGATCTTGAAATATTTAACAGTAGGCTTATAACCAAGCATAGTTCAAAAGGATTCTTACTAGAATTACCATTTACATTTACCTGGTTTAAAGTGTACACAACAGTGCTTACAACTTCACTCCAATAGATGTGAGGCACATTTCCTTCAATCATCATTGTTCTAGCAACATCCAAAATTGTTATGTTCTTCCTCTCTATAACTCCATTTTGTTGAGGGGTTTGGTGAGCAGATAACTATAATCTGATTCCATGCTCTTAACAAAAATAATTAAACTCCTTGGAGGTGAACTCACAACCTCTATCTGATCTTAAGCATTTTATTTTTAGACCTTTCTCATTTTCTACCATAGCTTTGAAACTTTTGAACTTCTCTAATGCTTCACATTTCTCTCTTAAAAAAGAAACCCATATCATTTTAGAGTAATCATCAATAAGCAGCATAAAGTACCTTTCTCCATGTAGGCTTCTCACTCTGGAGGGACCATATAGATCAATGTGTACCAACTCTATTAATCCATTTGAATGATGTTTGCTCTGAAAAGAAACTCTAGTATGTTTTCCCATCTGAAACTCCTTGCAAATTTTGTTAGTAGGCTTCACTATCTTAGGTAGATCTCTTATTGGTTGAGTGCAAATTACTTTGAAAATGTTATCAAAATTCACATGACACAACCTCCTATGACATAACCAGCTTTCATTTACTTGAAAAATTAAACAACTTTCACTAGAAACATTTAGGTGAAAAATATTTCCTTTTGTCTTCTTGCCTGAAGTAATTATATTTCCAAAACTTCCAAGTATCTTGCATCTTCCATATTTGAATTGAAGATCATAACCCTTATCCACCATCTATCCAACACTCAATAGGTTGTGCTTCAAGCCTTCAACATAAAGAACATCATCAGTGTTATGCTTACCACCAAGACAAATAGATCCTCTGCCATGAATCACACAAGCATTATTATCTCCAAATCTTACAACCCCACTATCATCCTTCTCTAGACTTACAAATTTTCTTTTGTCACCAGTCATATGATGTGAGCATCCACTGTCAATGACCCACTCATCCTTTTCTTCAATTCAGGTTGCAAGAGCTTTCTCAACTTTAATGGATTCAGTAGCCACTAGACTATTTTCTTTGATAGCAATGAAAACCCAATCATCTTCATTTCCATTTTCTTTATCAGATTCTTCATTAGTCACACCTTCTTCAGCAAAATAACATTTCTTTTAAAATTGAGGTTTATAAGGCTTAGACCTAGGAACTCTTTCAGGACACCTTGATGAAAAATGACCTATTTTACTGCAAGAAAAACATTTGATAGACAACTTTCCCTTATACTTACCTTTTCCTCTACCTTCTTTCTTTACAATTAGTGCTTCCAACTCTTCTACCTCTCTTTCTTCATCTTCAAGTTGTTTTATTTCTTCCTCATAATTGAATGTCTTTCTAGAACTCTCTCCTAGATCATATATTTTCTTGTTTCTTCTGGATACAATAGCCTTACATGCAATTTTATTCTTGGGAACAAATTCACCAAATTCACTCAACTAAAAGGCAACAAGTTTACCAATTAGTGTATCCCTTGTCACATTTGTCAATGATTTGGTTTCTTCAATAGCATGAGCCTTTCCTTTATAGGAGGGAGACAATGATCTGAGCACTTTAACCACAATTTCTTCCTCATCAAAGGTACCACCAACACATCTAATACCCATCACTATGTTATTTACTCTTTGCATAAAAGAAGAAATATTTTCATCTTCACCCATCTTCAAATTTTCATACTTTCCTTTCAAAATCTATAGCTTAGCCATCTTCACATGTACATCTCCTTCATATAAATTTTCTAGCTTCAGACCTATCACATTTGTAATTTATGAATCTGTTAGAGCACTCAACAAAGCTTCCATAGACATGACATTATTCTAAACCTCTTTAATCACATCAACAGTCAAAGGACCATTCTAAGGAATAACATATGTGTTCTTTGTAATCTTCTAGTAGGGTTCACCAATACACCTCAAATGACACTCCATCCCAGTTTTCCACAATGAGTAGTTTGTTCAATTGAATCTAGGACTGTCCTTGTATGATTCCATCTTGGATCACCTCAAGCTTTTAAACTTATTTAGAGGAACCTGCTCTGATACAGAATGTTGGCAATAATTGGGCAGGCATCTGAGAGGGGGGTGAATCAGTTGTCATAGAATATTTAAAATTTTCAAACTTTACTTAACTTAATCTCAGATATGATGAATGAATAGTAAACCATGAACAATCAACACATCAGAAGCACAAAGAACACTAATATTTTTTACGTGGAAACCCTGTTAGGCAAAAAACCATGGTGGATGTTAGTCCACATTATTATACCCCATAAAAAAGTATAAGAAAAATAATGGGAATGCACATGCATTTAGGAAAATTTCCTAGAGCTCATTGCCCAACAATACACAACAATATAGATTAGATCTATAGGGTATGAAATAAGAAAATAGCTTCTACAAAAGCCTGATTATAGTTCTATTTAAGCACAAAAAACCTTCTTCACACTTCACTCAAACCTCTTCTCACTCTGCTCTGTAATCAAATGAATAGATCAATATTCCCACACTTTATCTTCTCTATATTTTCTTCACTTCATACACACTAACTTCACTCCAACAATCACTCTTATATATCTACAACATGAAATTACATCAACAACCTTTTCAACCAAAAAATATGTAAAACATATTTTCAATGTCGGCCCAAATTTACTAATAAATTTTCAATGTGGATCAAACACTGTCAGCTAATATCATGATGCGACCCAAAAAAATATCCTCGAATGTGCCAAACATTCAAATTTAAATCTTCAAGGATCTGCAACATGTTACAACCATCATGTCGGCCAAGAACATGAAAACCTGAACATATCAAGAGAAATCTTTGACCACGAGCACTCCGATCAACATGAATGTACAAGAAGGATAGAGAATGATTTAGAAGCATCCACAAACAACAAGAACTAATATAGAATCATCCTTAGCACAATAAATTACCAAAAACACATAAAATTCAATTAGAAACACTGATAGAGACCACATAAAGACTATTAGAACACAATTTTTCATAACACGAACAAAACTTTGCATGGACCTTTGAAATTTCTGGTAGATGAAATAGATACTCTCAACAATAAACCCTTTAGTCAACAATATTTGATCTTCAACATATAGAACAAGACACCTTCATGACCTTCACTATTCCACTAGCAACCTGTAACTCTTCCTTTAACAATTTTCTCAATATCCTCAACAAATACAACCTTCAATACAATAATGCTAATAGTGTTGACATCAGTGACAACCACATATCAACAATGCAACCACAACATCCAACATCAATATTCTATTCTTTGATTGGTCCTCTCTTGGAGACATTAGACACAATGTTCCCTAAGTGACTTAGCTTGCATAAACTTAACAAGACTCCTTTTAACATCTTTTACATTTTACATTTTTGCATTTTTACATTTTACTTTCTTTTTCCACCTTGCATAACACAACTTGCATGACTGTGGTACCCCTGTTCTTTTTTTTCATTTATTTTTCCTTGTGGTACCTTGTTAAAGTTATTAGGAGGAATAAATTTAATATGGTTGAGTGGGACGCCCACCTAGTGGCATGACTTTTCCCCATAGCCACTTTTGTGTTTTTAAGTGCATACCAACTAGCATATGTATCTTACCGTTTTGGGATTTCTCACCCCATGGACAACCAAAAGTTTCATGGCCCTAGAGTGAGTACATTTGGGCCTTCTCACCCGACAGACCATCATGTGTTTTTTCGCCCCAAAATGAGTATGCATTCTCTTTTGGCCTAGATCTTATCCACAACTAGTTGGATTGATGATTAAAGCTTTCATTTCTCTCTCAATACTTGTGTGTTCCTTTGTTCTTATGCTTAGTTTTCCATGGGATCTTCATCTTGGGGGCTTGTTCATCCCTCTTGATTGTTGTCATTCCATCTTCCTAACGTAAGTGCACTTGTACCCTCCTCTCGATGTTCATGGCTACTTTAGTGTGAGTTTGAAGTAGGTTCGTCCTCTCACTAAAGTGGGGGCTAATTGTGCCATATAAAAATGGTCCCTTGTCATTTTCATCGCCTTTTAGATCTTTTTTCATGGTATTTGATATATTTTTCTTTGATTTTATGTTGCAAGATGGCTTGAACATGCATATTTAGGTACTAAAATTTAAATAATGACATCTTGTGAAGGTGTTGTGAAGCGTTCTAAGAAATTTCTACATTCTTCTAGACTCTATTTATTACAATTTACCTAAAAATCACCTTTTTATTCATTATTAAGTCCTATTTTGAAGTTTTGTAAAGACTTGTAACAAGATTTCACACTTTTCTAGGCTCAACTTCACTATTTATCCCTTTCTTATGACTTATTTGACCCCTTTATGCCCTCATATGCTTCAATTAAGTCTATTTTTGAATGTTAAACCAATAAATAACATTAAATACAACTTAATTCCTGACACACATTTTTAGCCCTAGGTTGGGCCCATTCACCATGGGTGGCAAATGATTTCCCGTTGGCCCCAAATTCAAAATATTTTAAATTTCTTTTTAGGTTTTTATTCAAAAACACTTCATGTCATCTTGTGATGAGGTATGAACAGTTAACTAAGGCACAAGATTATATAAATAGGAAATTTTCACCTCATTTTACATCTACAATTCTCCAACATTCATATATCATATTCAAGTATTCAAGCATCTTACAACTTCAATTCAAGCAATATTCAAGTACTTTGGAGCATCCATTGACATTACTTCAGATTTGCATTATCAAGGGTTTGGTATGTTGATAGCATTTGCATGTTATTAGTTTTTCATTCTCTTGCATTTCATTATTTCATTAAGGGTTTGATTACCAAAAGTGGGGTTTGACCAAGGAAAACCCCTATTTGCTAACCCTCAACCATTTTCCCTTATTGTATGTGTGTTTCCAGACCTAGGTATGCAAGTTTAACAAGCTTTTTGGTGTTGAAAAGTGGGAAGAAGTCAACTAGGTGCTTCAAGTCAGCTTATTCATATTTCAAGCTTGGAAAAGGTTGTTTTATCCATTTCTTGCAGAATTGACTTCGACAACCCGACAATCAATGATTTCTAGATCTGGTGTTGTAAAGTTGTTTCCTCATTTTCCAAAATTTTGGGAGAGGACAGATTCACCACCAATGGTGAATGAGTTTCGCCTTAGGACTAAGAATCTGAGTTTCGTTAGATTCCAGATACCGACTATCAGAAACTAGTTTATATCACTTTTTCACCAGTAGGAGGACTAATTCACCACCTTGGGTGAATGAATCGCATTGTGAAAATTTAGTAATTCCATTCAAATTTCCCAACATTCTAGAATCATCAAATCTTTCCCATGTACACTCTATTTCATCATGTTTCTTTTTTTCTGCATTATTTCTTCATTTAGTTAATTGTTTGCATATCATAGTGTGTTTTCAAACATAATTAAAATCTAGTTTTGCATTCATATTCATTCATTTAAATCACTCAATTCATTTGGATTACTTCAATTAGCTTAGAAAACATCACACATAATATTATTTGAATGAACCCTTATCATATTTGGGACCTATTTCTCTCCTTTTAGGTGAAAAAGCCTAGAAGAGCTAGAGAAGCACATAGAAACCCAAAATTCAATGGTTGAGTCACAACCAATCACAAAAAGTCATAAAAAGAAATAAAAGTCATGAAATTTGGTTTCTCCTCTAAATCTTGTGTAGGACATCCTCGAGGCGGCTAGTATCATGATAGAAAACAAAATGACATATGTGACCATATTTAGAGACAATCTTTTCCAAAGTGTTTTCCAAGAGTGTTTTTGGATGTCGAGAGTATTAATGTCGAGATGTCAATTTTGATGAAGCATAGTTATGTGTCAGGTAGGCTAATGTGTGATAAATGTTGAGAAGTCAAATTCAGGAAGGACACATCTTGGATAGTGTCAATGTTGAGAGCGTTGATCCCTAAGGTTGATAGGATGCCCCAAAATGCTAGTTGATAATGTCAGTGCTTAGAAAAGACATATCCTCAAGCAGAATAAGTGAAAAGAGTGATTCCCTAGAAAATAATATCCTAAGAATGACCAATAATTGGTAGTTTGATGTTGTTATGAAACTTTGACCAAGCTTGATTAGAAGACTCAATTGACTGTGTGCTGCATTGGAAGTGTCAATTGTTTGAATTGTTTGTTGAATGGTTGCCTAGATTTGTTTAAGGGTTTTATGATTTAGGATGTTTAAATGAGACAAAGAACGACTCGATACACCCTAAGGGACTAGACTTAAGAGGTCTTGGGGACTCATCGATGATGGCCTTGCCTACGTCATACACTCAGAGACCACGTAGTTTGATAGGGATGAGACTGACATAATTATTTATTGAATACTAACAGACATGTTTTAACTCGACCCATTAGACCCTAAAAGACTAACCTAGGGGGCTCATCAATAGATGGCCTTGCCTATGTAGCAAATGTGTAGATACCTCATAGTTTGACTAACGCCATGATTAAGGATGACAAATTTTCTTGACTAACATGACTAACCTAAAAAAGATGAAGTAACTTGTTTATTAGATTGAAATGACTGGCAAAGATTGAAAACATAAAAGACTAACTTGGGTGGTCTCGGGGGTACATCAAATGATGACCTTGTCTACGTAGCAAGTGTGTAGAGACCATGTAGTTTGACCATTCTAACTATGATCCGACTTTGACTGATTTTGACTCTATTTTTGGATTTGTTTGAAAGGTATTTAGATTTTTTTGTGTTTTTTGCATTTTTTTTATTTTTTTGGATTTTTTCATGACATTTTTTTATTATTATGGATTTTTTAGGACATTTTTTTATTTTTATGTATTTTTTCAAGATATTTAAAATTTTTTATGATTTTTTTTGAGACATTTTACAATTTAAGGGACCTTGTGTGAGACCCACTATAGTCAGGTGATAAGGGTGTTGCCCCTAGTTAGGTCTAGGACTAACTAGGATGAATGAGATGGAAAGGGACATGCTCTGGAAGAATGGTGGAGGATGCGTGAGACATGATGTCAACCATTGTCAACCAGTATTTTATGAAGGAGGTTGCATGGGTGTCAAATGGTTGGGTATTTATTATGGTCAAAGTTAGATGGAGTGATCAATAGTAGATGGCAAAGCAAAGACTATCTATGCATGGCACCTTCTTGTTAGGTTTTCACCATGGTACTTATTTAAAGTGTCACCGAAGTGGTTTTCACTATTGGAAAAATTATTTCTCATTATTATTTTTTATCTTTTTTATTTTTTCTTGGTGTTACCAATACGCCTATTTTCTAGGATTTCATCAAGATAACAATTTTTTTTTTGTATTTTATGGTTTTTGGCTAGGCTTTCTGAAGCTATGTGTAGAACTTGCGCAGTTGCAAGCTATTGATGGGTTTTAGTAATTGTTCACCTTTGGGAGTGGATAACTCATACGCGCCATAACCAAAGGATGTAGTGATGATGTATGGACCCAACCAATTAGGCTTGAACTTGTTGGGCTTCTCATGGTCAACTTGATTCTTCAAGTTCTTCAAGACTAAGTCACCAATGTCAAATATTTTGACCATAACTCTTTTTTTGTAACTTCGTCAAAGGTGATTTTAATATGCTTGTAGGTGAGTCAAGGCATTTTGTTTGTGTTCCTCTAATAATTCCAGATCATGCTATCAACACTGTCGGTATTCCTCATCATCAATCAATCCCTTCATGGAGACCCTTAAGGAGGGGACTTCGACCTCAATGGGCATGATAGCTTTGGATCTGAAGAACAAGGAAAATGGGGTGGCACACATAGACATGTAGATGTTGGTGCGGTAATCCCATAAAGCGGGGTTAAGTTGGATCCATAAAAATAGAGTTTCAAAGGTAACCTCCATCCTACATGAAAGATAGATTCATCTCAAAAGTTTTCTACCAATGGGTGATCATCCTTTTGTAAGTGTGTCAATGAGTTGATTTGATATGACCTATCATTTTATTGCTTTGCATTCTACATACTGTATTTCATACTCATTAAGTATCACGACCCATTTTTCCAATTGTCGTGTTAATTCCGCTTTATTGAGAAGATAATTCAATGGATTTATCTTAGCCACTAATTTTTTTTTATGGTTTAGCATATAATGTCTCAATTTGTGAGTGGAAAATACTATTGCAAGGAATGCACCTTCAATTTGTGACTAATGTAATAAATGGTTCTTTCCTTTTCATCATGGTCGTTCTATGTAAGAAATTCCCCCAGTGGAGAAGAAATTACAGAAATATACAATATCAAAGGTTTCCCATCAATAGGCAGCATTAGGACTGGTGGTATCAAAAGATAGTCTTTGATTTGTTGGAAAGCGGATTGACAGTTGTCTTTCCACACAAAGGGGATTCTCTTACGTAGCATGTATTGGAATGGTTTACATTTATCAACTAATTGTGCAATGAAATGTCTGATGGACTGCAATATTCCCTATAATGTTTGGAGCTCACTGATTCCTTTTGGTAGAGGCATATCCAAGACTGCTTTTACCTTAGTTGGGTTGAACTCAATACCCTGGCAAAAAACTATATACCGCAAGAGTTTACTTGAAGTAACACCAAAAAAATCACTTCTTAGGGTTGAGACAAACCTTATACTCTCCCATCCTTTTGAAGATTTTATCTAGCACCTTTAAGTGATTGCCTTATGTTAGATATTTTTCTAGGAGATCATCAATGTAGTCCTCCATTACTGTGTGCATAAATTCATGAAATATTGTATTCATAGCCCATTGGTAAGTGGCTCTTGCATTCTTTAGTCTGAAAGGCATAACATTCCAACAATATATTTCCTAGGGACAAGTGAATGTCATTTTATGTTGATCTTCTAGAGTGATATTGATCTGATTGTATCATGAGAAACAATCCACAAGAGACATCGCATTTCTCATAATAAGATCCACTATGATATATATGTTTGGGAACGGAAAATCATCCTTTGGGAAGCTTTGTTCAAATCACGAAAGTTTGTACAGATGCAAATTTGACCATTTGGTTTGGTGAGGGGTACAAGGTTTGATATCCAGTTGACGTAGTCTATAGATCTTATGAATCCAACATCTAACAACTTTTCAGATTTTACAAGCAAGACAATTTGTGGGTGCATCTTCAAAAGTTTTTGTTTGACTAGTTTGGCATCTTGAAGTAAGGGAAAATGATGCAGGACTAATGCAGGATCTAGTCGTAGCATATCTATATAGGACTAGGTGAACTTGACCTGACATTCTATGAAGAAATATTGAAACCCGAGCTTTTCCATTTCTATCTGCAATGCTGAAAGGAGATTTATTTTACGATTTTTAGGTGTGCCTATATCTACTTCTATAGTATCTTAAATTAGCATGACCGATTTCTCTTGAGTAACGAGGAGAAAATCCAACCCTCCATCCTTAGGCACCTCAAAGAGGTTTTTGCCTTTGGATATGTCCTTTCTTTTTAATTTTGTGTCGTCAAAAGGTTGCTTGCGGTTTTCACATAAAGACACGTGGGTAAGTACACCAAGATGGCTCGCAAAAAGGAGGCTTAAGTGGCCACTTTTTTTCTGAAATCAGGAAATGCTGACCTTGGATGTGAAATTGAGGATAGTTACACTCAAAATTTTGAGATGGAACAAAAACAAGGATCAAAGTGCTCTGAGACTACTTTCTAAAATTCTAATTTATTTTGAAAATGGTTGAGATTAAGGGGTTCAAAAGAGGGATGTACACAAATTGGTGTTGTTTTTGTCAGAAAAACATAACATAGCAACTCTTGTACGACCTGAGCACGGTGAACTTTTTTTGTAGTACTTTTAAAATCGATACAGTCAAAAGTTAGCTAACAACATCTAGTTGATGCACAATTTTTTTGATAATTTTTTAATGAATATTTGATTTTTTACTAATTTTCTAAGTGGGCACTTCCTCAAAAGAAGAATTTTGGCCGTGCTCCCCCTACAAATTTTGGAAAATAATTGATTTTTTTTTCTTTTTTTCTTTTTAAATTTTTACAATGGAGTCTAGTTTCTAAAAATGTAATTTATTTGTAATTTTGATGAATAGTTGATTTATAACAAAAAAACCACCAAACACTACTTTTTGGAAAAAAATAGACATACAAACAAAATAAATTATGGATAAAAGGCTTAATATTGTCAAAAAGTGAAAAAAATTACATCATTAGATAGCTAAGAGAGAACCTAACATTACCCATGTTTTCAATTTTGTCGATATTGAACTAGATGCAATCTTGATGGTGAGCACGAACCCGATTATGTGAAAAATTGTAGAATTTGCAAAAACACATCTCTGGCCTTGTTGGGAATGCCCTCCAAGCCTTTGGGTTGGTATTCCAAGGCAATTACTTTCACTTTTTACTTTGTTTTTAATGTGAAATAACGCGAGCACGTTTTTTAAATTTTTTTTCAAAAGTGGCCAGAAAATTGGTACCCAACTTCATGCACCCGCCCTTGTCTTTTCTTGTTTTATTTTTATTACTTTTCTGACTAGAAGGTTGAATGGTCTCTTTGAAATATTCCATGGAATTGAGATCTATAGTAAATCTAAATTTATGGTTCCCACCTAGTATCCCTTCACATAGTCCCATGAATTTAGCGATGGCTTCATCATTCTCAAAAGTGTCCATGGTATGCGAGTCTTGTTGACCCCAATCAATAAGTTGTGGATATATGAGGGAGATACCATCATCAGTATTAGTGAAAGGTGGAGATGAAACAAAGAGAATAAAAATGGAGGCTGAAAGGGTAAAGACAATAGTGTCATCAAGATCCCAAAAAGATTCCATCCAATCTTTGTCCTCAATGATCTTAGGAAATTTAGACTCATCGGAGATGTCAAGATTGGGGAAGAGAAAGTTAGAAGTATCAGGTGGTGGATTAGGTTTTTCATTTTTATTAGAAGGATCCTCTGGTAGACCAATTTTAAACTTTTGGTTGAATATTTCCTCAAAAGAAGGCTCACCTGGTTCTTGAAAGGTTTCTTCAAGGTCATAGTCACTATAGGATTTTTCAAAACCATATTCCCATTCATGAGAGTCAGTCTCAGTATAGGGTTCATCGAATGTATTGACATTTTTAGAAGCACTTATACCCTCACTTGAAATCACAAGGGTACGTGGAGCATCAATAATGATTTGCTTAAACCCTAACCCTTGATTCTTTGGTCTTTTAGGTGGCATTAAGGTCTCTCTTATTCCATTATTTTTTATGCAAAGACCACTAATTCCATCATAGCCTTTTTCCTTCATTATCTCAAAGCCTTTGCCAAATTGTTATACTGGTAGCGATGGAAATTGTTCCTTATCTTTGTAGATACAAGATGAAATATCATCAATTTCTTCTTTGTTTACTTCCCCCATTTTGTGAAGGTGGTAGCAGGAGGAACCTTAAAGAGAACTTTAGGTTCTATTTTGAAGCATGATCTTTTGTGAATCTTAGGAGATTTGAATAACTATGTGATGTAGTAAGAGGTATTTAGTTTGTACTCTCCACATCCTATATCCTGGATCATGATGTTTGGATCAGTGGTTGTAATGGTGAAGGTTGAAGTAGTAAAAGTGGATGACTTGGTAAGTGTAAATGGATCGACATATTGGGGTGGGGTGGATGTTGAAGCTTCACGATTGATACGAACTTGATGTTTAAAAATGCCCCTTAAGTTGGTGCAATATTGAAAGGGGTCGGGATCACCAGGTATGGTAATCTCAGTATTGTTCTAGGGGAACTTTAGACATTGGTGATATGTGGAGGGAATGACCTTCAATTTGTGAATCCAAGGTTGACTGAGGAGGATGTTGTAGGGTAATTCAATATATAGTACTTGACATTTGGTATCTATGATTGTTGGCCCCATACAAATGGGGAGCATGATAATTCCCTTAGAATAACACTCCTCATCATCATAATCTTTGATTATAATGATTTTAGTAGCATCTACACATGCATTAGAGAAGCCTAATTCCTTGACTAGTTTTAAGAAGCATATGTTCACTCCAGCTCCACCATCTACTAGGACTCATCTGACCCTATGTATGTGACTGAAGAATTCAATGTGTAATGCATCATTGTGGTATGGCTTAGGTGTGGAGTAGTCTTAGTATGAGAAAGTGACCTTGTGGGAATTGGCCAAATATTTTACCATAGCTTCAAAGCAGTTTATATCAATGTTAGTGGGGACTGAAGTCACTTTTAATGAGTTGTCAATGATAGCTATATATGTGGGAGAAATGCGCAAAAGTTTGAGTATGGAAATTTGTGCAAGGGTTTTACCCAATTGATCGACAAAGTTAAATTATCCTTTAGGCTATGGTGGCTTAACAAAAGGGCCAGGTATCATGATTTATCCTTGGCGAGTGGTGACGTTGCATTTAGGAGTCTTTTTATAGTGATAGTATTGACATATTCATTGGTAGCTCAAAGCTGATTAATTATAGGCCCGCTAGAGTAGTCAAAGGCAACACGAGTATAGTTAGCTTAGTTATTAGTCTTTTGACTTGATGAGGAGGGATTTCCCAAACCATGATCTTGTAGTGGGTTTTTATGAATAGTATGGTTAGTATTGGAAGAGTATTGTTGACCATGAAGTTTAATGTCACCATTCTTAATTAAATCTTCTATGATGTTCCACAATTGTTTTCAGGATGATGTTTTTTTTCCTTTTTCTCTATGGTAATCATAGAAGGCATTTTCATCACACAATGATGGTTTAAATTGTCATGGTTCATATGCTTTAGGTTCTTGCAATTTTATGAGGTTATATTGCATGAGCTCCTTAAGGACAGTTTCAATAGGTTCTCCCAAGGGTGTGTATATGTGTCATTTTGGGAATTGTCTAGTTTTTCTTTGTTGGCCTTGGTCTTGGTTCTTTTTAATGGCATTTCTGATAGGTGTCAGGATAGATGGGGGAGCGTTTTGTGCTTTAGATTATAAGGAAATCTTAGGTGGGGAACAAACTCTCCTAATGTTAAAACCTCAGGGAAGAATGTAGATATGACTTTAAATTTTTCAATTACAGTTCATTAAGATACACTTAAAAAGAATAACATAAAAGAGACATGAACACATACACAATTGGATGCCAGATTTACATGGGAAAACCATTATGGGAGAAAAAACCACCACACCAAGAAAAGTCTCTTTATATTACAGTAAAACAAAATTACATATAGAGATTGAACTTCACTTTCTGATGTCAAATTAATAGCAGCAACATTTACTTGATCAACCTTGTATAGAACATCACTATTACAATGCTCTCTGAACTGAATTCATTCACACTGATCAAATCGTGTTCAGAATTGAACAACAGATCTCATAAAGATAACGATCATCACCATTTGTTACCTAGTGTAATCCATTCTCTCATAGTCTGTTGATCTTCCACATAGGAATGGTCACAACAGTTCAACTTCCAACAGTTTCGCTTCGCTCATTGGTTCAAAATAGACCACGTAAGATAGACATTCAGTCAAAACATTCAAACTGAATCACATTTTGGTGAGACACCAGACCATGTCTCCCCGATGCCATAATGCCTTACTGTCCTTATCATCAAGAGTCACCACCATCAGCAAGAGTCATATTGAGTGCAAACCTATCAGCCAAACTCAATCTATTGGAAATAATCATATTGAATACAAACCCATCAGCCAGACACACTCTACCGCTAAGACTTCACATCGATATCCATCTCGTGCAAATCTATCGGCAAGAGTTTCGCTATCGCTGAGAGTTCACAGTGAATAGAAATCCATCAGTGAGATAAATACTATCAGCAAGAGTTCATACCGAATGCACCTACCTATCAGTGAGAGAAACATCCATTGGCAAGAGATCATACCAAATGAAAATTTGTCAGTGAGACCAACACTGTTGGTGAGACCACATCCATCGGCAAGAGTTCTCACTGAACATAGACCTGTCGGTGAGACCAACACTGTCGGTGAGAGATCATACCGAATACAAACCTTTCGGTGAGAGGAGAACCATTGGTGAGACTGGCACTTTTGGAAAGAGTCTGAGAGTCTCCCCGATGTCCAATGCGAATAAAGCTATCAATGAGACTAATATAGTCAGAATGTGTCTGACAGTCACCCCGATATTCAACTATCACCAAGAGTCTCCTTGATGACCACTAGGAACCAACCCGTTGGCAAGACATAACCAAATTCTCAATGACTTTGATCTTATGAACACAACTGCTAATTGACAAGACATTCTAAGGGTCTCACCGATTTTTCTCTTTTAGGAGTTCCATGTCAACAAAGTTTGAGGCACATTTTCGAGCAATCTCCCAATTGACAAAGATCTTATTGACATCTCCAAAGCACAACAAAACTACTAAAATTCATGGGCACAAAGTCCCATCGAACTAGCACACCACCTGAACTTTTTTGTGCTTACTTGTTTCGTCAATGCATTTGCAACATTTTCTAGAGTATCCACTTTTTCTAAAGAGACCTTTCCATCCTCCTCTATATCTCATACAAAATGATATTGCACATCAATATATGTTTCGTCTTGGCATGGAAATTAGGATTTTTTGCCAAACAAATAGCACTCTGACTATCCCAGTAAATTGTAATTTTCCTTGCATCAAACCCAATGTTAGAACACAAATGTTTTAACTAGATTGCTTCTTTATAGGCATGTGTTGCTGCCATGTATTCTACTTCTGTAGTGGACAAAGTGACTATAGTTTGTCGCTTACTCATCCAACTAACTGCACCACCATTCATCATGAAAATATATCCACTAGTGGATCTTCTGTTGTCAATGTCCCCTGCCCAATCAAAATCCACATAGCCTTGAATGATGAGAGTCCTCTATGATTCAACCAAATTTCCATGGTAACACAAAGAATATTTTGAAGTGCCCTTCATATATCTAAACACTCTTTTCACAACATCCCAATGTGTCCTTTTAGGATTTTCCATAAAATGACTAAGTACTCCCACTGCTTGGGCAATGTCTGGCCTTGTACAAACCATTGCATACATTAAATTGCCAACTACACTAGCATAAGGCACTCTGGTCATGTCATCCATCTTAGTAGGAAATTTTGGAAAGTCTTCAAAAGATAGCTTCGTTCCTTGTAAAACTAGAACAACTAGCTGCTTGCACTCAGTCATACAAAATCTCTCCAGAATAGTATTAATATACTTAATCTGACTGAGCCAAATTTTTCCACTCTTCCTGTCCCTGGTTATTTCCATTCCCAGAATATACCTAGCTGCACCAAGATCTTTCATTTCAAACTTTGCAGACAACTAATATTTTAGATTAGAAATCATTAACTTACTATTGCCTATGAACAACATATCATCAACATAAAGAGAAATAATAAGAACATGATCATTTTCAGCTTTGTAGTACACACAAAGATCAGATTTCAATCTTACAAATTCCAAGGACAAAAAAAAGTGTCAAACTTTTGGTACCACATTCTAGGAGATTGTTTTAATCCATACAGAGATTTTTTCAACTTGTAAACCAGATTTTCTTTACCTTTTTCCACGAAGTGCTTAGGTTGGGACATATAAATTTCTTCTTCAAGGTCACCATGAAGAATTGTTGTCTTCACATCCATCTATTCAATCTCTAAGTCATATGCTGCTGCAAGTGACAAAATAAACCTGATAGACATCAGCTTAGCTACATGAGAAAAAATTTCTCCATAATCAATTCCTTCTTCCTAGAAATACCCCTTCATAGCCAACCTCACCTTATACTTTTCTACACTACCATCTAGACCTATTTTCCTTTTAAATACCCATTTGTAGCCAACAACTTTTTTGCCTTCAGGCAAGGGCACCCAACTCCAAGTATCATTCTTTTCTAATGATACCATTTCTTCATTCATGGTTTCCAACCAAGAGTTTGAATCAGACATTCTAAATGCCTCTTTCACACTCCTAGGCTCATCAGTGCTAGAAATTAAAGTATAAGCACAAGTACAATCTAACAAAGAAAACCCATACCTATCAGGTTGCTTTCTTTCACATGTTGACCTCCTCACAGGCTGAGGCTGAGGTTGATCTTCTTCTTCAGAACTCTTAGAACTACTTGAGCTCTCCTCAGTTTCAGGTACATTTTGAATTTTCAATTCCTCTTTATTTGGTGTTGGAGGAATTTCAACTACATCCTTTTTATTTTCTGATTTTGTCTTTGACTACAGATCCAAAGTAGAAGGCTTCAACTCATGAAATATAACACTTCTGCTATATAGAACCTTCTCCGTATTAGGATTCTAAAGCTTGTATCCTTTTATGCCAGCACTATAACTAATAAAAATACATTTAACAACCTTGTTTTCAAATTTATACCTTTTTTCATTCGACACATATGCATATGCCTCCTAGCCAAAGACACAAATGTGTCATAGAGAGGGCTTCTTTCCAGACCATGCTTCCAAAGGTGTTTTCTCAACAAGAATAGAATTCAGAGAATGGTTTATTAAATAGCATGTTGTTGCAACTGCCTTAGCCCAAAACTTCTCCTCCAAGCTAGCACTGCTTATCATACTCCATGCTCTTTCGATCACTATTATGTTGAACATTTCAACAACTCCATTTTGTTGTGGAGTGTAGGGTGTAGTTTTATGTCTTTTAATCCCATGATCTTTACAGTACCTTTCAAACTAATCAGAACAAAACTCACAGCCATTGTCAGTCCTTAAAAATTTTTATTTTTCTTCTAGTCTAATTTTCCACAAGGTTTTTAAATTCCTCAAAATGACTGAACACTTCTGATTTACTTTTCAAAAAATAAACAAATTTCCTTCTTGAATAATCATCAATGAATGATACATAATATCTTGATTTAGACAAAGAAGGAACATTTACTAAACCAAAAACATTAGAATATATGTAATCAAGTAAGCCAGAATATTTGTGAGGGCTGGAGTAAAATGAAACACGGTGTTGTTTACCATATATACAATGTTCACAAAATTCAAATTCAAGGTTACAATCGTCAAGCCCTTCAACTAGTTTTTTATTTTTCAAGGTTTTTAAACCTTTTTCTCCAATTTGGCCAAGCCTATGATGCCAGAGCATAGTCTTTTCTACTAGAAGTTTAACTTCCATAGAGTTTTCACTATCAGGAACATTTTTCTCCTTTTCTCCATGAGTAGCCTTATGTGACTTTGCAGAGATGCTATTGCATTGCACATGAAGTGCATCGAGCTTATACAAGGAACTAATACGAGCACCCCTTGCTAGCACCATTGAGCCTTTAGTCATTTTGCAGCCATTTCCAGAGAATGCAACTTGCACTCCAACATCGTTCAACTTACTAACAGAAAGTAAATTTTGAGCCAAACCTGGTATATGCATTACATCATTGATTTTGTTCACTCTTCCATCAAGGAACTGAATTTTGACTCTACCACGGCCAACTATTTCTAGAGATGAATCACTTTCCAAATACACCCTTCAACCATCGTATTTTTCATACTTAGTGAACTAGTCTCTATGAGATTTCATGTGGAAAGATGCTCCATAATCAATCAGCCAGACATCATATGATGCCTATGTAGCCAAGGCTGCAATGAAAGCGTCTGCATCACTCTGAGAAGAATCATTGTCAGAAGAATATTTCTTCTTCTTTTTCTCCTCTTTGCAATCCTTTCGAACATGACCAGGTTTCCCACAATTCCAACCCTTTACCTTGGACTTCTTACTAGGTGACTTTGATCTCCCCTCTGATTTGGATTTGGACTTCTTTACCTTCTTCTCTCCTTTTTCTTTCAATCTTCCTTTAAAAAAAAGAGCCTCCTTCACCATCTCAGAAGATTTTCTTCTCATCTCTTCTAATAACAAAGAAGCAACAATATCTTCCATCTTAAAAGAGGAATTAGTACTCCCAATAGCCATCACCAAGTGATCCCAAGAATCCAAAAAAGAACATAACAATAGCATACAATGATCTTCATCAATCTTCACACCCACAGATGCTAACTAAGCAATCAACATGTTGAAAGCATTCAAATGATCAACAATAGACGCTCCTTCCTCTATTTTCAAAGAGTACAACTGCTTCCTCAAGAACAAATTATTCACCAAGGACTTGTCCTGATAAATAGCTCCCAGTATTTTCCACAAAGAGGATGTTGTCTTTTCTTCATGAACATTTAGAAGAACATAGTCTGCTAAACAGAGCCTTATCAACCCCTTTTATTTTTGATCTTCAAGGTCCCAATCCTCTTGCTTCGTGCCTATAGGCTTCATTCTAGACATAGCAAGCCAAATATCATGATCAACCAACAAATCTTCCATTTTGAGTTTCCACAACTCAAAATTACTTCCATTGTATTTCTCACTTTCAATCTTTCGTGACGTGCTTGCTATCTTAATCTGTAATTTGAATTACAAGACTTCTACAAGACTCCCACTGAATAGAATTGACACAAAAAAACCAACATACCCATGAGGATAACACAAATGGCCAGGATCTAATACCACTTGTAAGGAAAGCTTAGGTGTGGAACAAACTCTCCTAATGTGAAAACCTTAGGGAAGGATGTAGATATGACTTTAAATTTTTCAATTATAGTTCATTAAGATACATTTAAAAAGAATAACATAAAAGAGAAATGAACACATACACAATTAGACACCAGATTTATGTGGGAAAACCCTTATGGGAGAAAAATCCACCACACCAAGAAAAGTCTCTTTGTATTATAGTAAACAAAATTACATACAAAGATCAAACTTCACTTTCTGATGTCAAATTAATAGAAACAACATTTCCTTAATCAACCTTGTATAAAACATCACTGTTACAATGCTCTCTAAATTGAATTCATTCACACTGATCAAATCATGTTAAGAATCAAACAATAGATCTCATACAACTAACCGATCATCATCATTCGTTACCTAGCTTAATCCATTCTCTCACAGTCTATTGATCTTCCACACAGGAACGGTCATAATAGTTCAATGGCCAATGGTTCTCCTTCCACTTCACTCATTGGTTCAAAACAGACCACGTAGGATAGACATTTGGTCAAAATGTTCAAACTGAATCGCATGTTAGTGAGACACCAAACTATGTCTCCTTGATGCCACAATGCCCGACTATCCTTATCATCAAGAGTCACCACCATTGGCAAGAGTCATATCGAGTGCAAACCTATTGGCCAGACTCACTCTATCGGCAAGAATCATATTAAATACAAACCCATTGGCCAGACACACTCTATCGCTAAGACTTCACATTGATATCCATCTCATGTATATCTATCGACAAGAGTTTCGCTATCGTTGAGAGTTCATAGCGAACAAAAATCCATCGGCAAGATAAATACTATCAAAAAGAGTTTATACCGAATGCACCTTCCTATCGGCGAGAGAAAAATCCATCAACAAGAGATCATACTGAATGTAAATATGTCAGTGAGATCAACACTATCGACAAGAGATCACATCGAATGTATACCTATCGGTGAGACCACATCCATCGACAAGAGTTCTCATCGAACACAGACCTATTGGCAAGACCAACACTGTCGGTGAGAGATCATACCGAATGCAAACCCATCGGTGAGAGGAGAACCATCAGTGAGACTGGCACTTTCATAAAGAGTCTGAGAGTCTTCTTGATTTCCAATATTAATAAAGCTATCGGTGAGACTAACATAGTCGAAATGTGTTTGACAGTCACCCCGATATTCAACTGTCACCAAGAGTCTCCTCGATGACCACTAGGAACCAAACCATCGGAAAGACAAAACCAAAGTCTTAGCGATTTTTATCTTATGAACACAGATGCTTATTGGCAAGACATTTTGAGCATCTCACCGATTTTTCTCTTTCAGGAGTTCCACGTTAGTAAGTTTGAGGCACATTTTCCAACAGAGATCCCTTGAGTGTGATTGTGGGACTAGTTTTATTTACTATTTTAGTGTCAACAACACCATCATTGGTAACATATTTGATTTTAGCCCAATATTTGTTCTTATCATTGGTCATGTTCATGTTTGTGTTCTTACTAGTGTACTTAAATTTTCCTTTATTGATGAGGGCCTTTTCATGTTGGACACTCTTTTCAACAAGTTCAGTGAAGGTTGTACAACAATAGACTAACAAGCCATATTTCAAAGGTCCAATGAGGTATTGAACAAACAAGTGTACCTTCTCTTTTTTAGGGATTTCAACCGGACATTGGCTTGCCAGGCCTCACCATATTTCAAAGAAAGGAAAGAATGTTTCACCAGATTCTTCTTTTGTTGTCTTACATAGTGTGGAAATTGTAACATCAATGTCAATGTTATAGGCATAATTATCTACAAATTTGTTAGTAAGTTCTTCCCATGATCTTATCCCTTTAGGAAAAACTATGAACCAATCAAGTGTAGGACCTATGAGACTCCTAGGAGAAAGTATCATCAAATAAGTGTGTTCATATGCCATGTCTACACAAGTAGTTGTGAATTCTCTTATGTGATCAATAGGGTTTGTCTTTCCTTTGCACTTAGGAAAATTTGGGGCCACATATCCTAGAGGAAACAGTGGCATGTATAAGCTTGTGTCAAATGGATATGGATGCAATTCAAAGGATGCATGAGGTTTCTTGTTTGATAGTTGCATGTCTTCTACTTGGTTTTGTAAGGAAGCTAGTTGGGAAGTTAATGCATCCACTATTAGATTGTTTGTGGCATCACACATGTTGGTGATAGGTATCCCATGCATTCACATTTGTTGGGACGACATATTTTGAGTTGGAATGTGTTGATGTTGAGCATGTGTATCGATATGGGAAATGTATGTTGGGATATGTGAACCAATAGTATTGAATTGGATTTGAGGAATGCATTGTCCATGTGTGTTTTGATGACCAAGTGGGATGTGACCTTTTCGTGACATGTTCATGGGTTGTGATGTATGTTTTCCTTTTCCAATTTGAGGTATATGACCATATGAGAAGTTCAAGTTTTGTATTTGAGGGCCACTAGTGTTTGTGTTGATTTGAGGTCCTTGATGGCCACAAGTGTTTTTGTTGATACTAGTGCTTGTGTTGATTTGAGGACCTTGGGAAGTGGTATTGATATTAGGTTGAGGTTCTTGAATGGAAACTCTTCTTGTTTTGATTCTTGTAAAAGGATTGAATTAAAATGTCCCCAAGGCATTAGATGATGATCCAAATGTGGAAAATATTGACTCAATAGTTTGTGACAATTTGAGAAACTTTTGGAATTTATTGTGACATGGTTTGTGATGTAGTAGGTTCCCCAAAATAAAATGTTGCATTGATCGTGTTTGCTGCACTTTGTGTTGTTGTGCTACTAGAAGTAGTGGTTGTTCCATGTTGTGGTGTTGAGGGAGCTTGACTAGTTTGTGTGTCATTACAAGGTGATGTTTTTCTCAAGATGTTTACATCAAATTCATGGGTTTATTTAACTCCTTCATGCAAGATTTTGGATAAATAGCATTGTGGGTCTAGGATGCTTAACTAATCTACAAAACAATATACTTCTGAATTTTGGGCAATAGCCTCTAGGTCTTCTACAAACACATTTTTTTATGTGTCTCTATGAATGAATTTCTTAAAAGGATTGTTGTGTGATGAATTTCCAATGTTCATGTCATTGAAAGGGTTGTCGGAGGTAGATCCCATGTTGGTATTGTTGTGAGTTGTATGTGAGGTAGTATTTTGGTTCATGCCACTAGTGTGATTATAAAGGTTATATTCTTGTACAAAGAGGTCAATGTCTCTTCTCCTTTTTTGTAATATAGTATCAGCCATGGAAGGTTTTCTCAAACAAAAGGGCAATGCAAATGATATGACACTTAGTCTATGTTTTTTATTTTTTGGATATAAAGATTTAATGTTAATGCAACTATGTTTTTTGGTATTTTTGGAATAAGAAAATGAGGAGTGTACTAATGCAATGTGACAATAATGTCTAAAGAGAAGGTTAGTGAGCCAATGTAAGGTGAAAATAATGTTTGTGAGGGATGTAAAGTGATAATAATTTCTAAGAGTAAGGTTCAATGCAAGGTGGTAATGATGTCTAAGACGAACGTCTAATGCAAGGTGACAAATGATGGTGTGTCAACATGAGAGATTTTTAATATTCTATGGAAATGTCTAAATATGTTAAAGGAAGTGTTCTAAATGCAAGGTGTAAGCAAGCTCTAAAGGACAATCAATTTTGGGAGATTTGAGAAGAGGTTACTAGCCATCCAAAGTTTAGCCAATGCTTGAATTTGAATTGTCAAAGGACCTTTCGTGAGACTAAGTGAGTTCCTAAACTAGACTTATGATATGGAAAAGACTCACCCAAAAGGACAAATAATATAAGTGTGACAAGTGACAGTCCAATGAAAATTTTCCTTGAAACAAAGGTTTGCAAAAATGTATGGAAAGTTGGCCTATTCTGAAATTTACAAAGATAATGACCTAAGAGTTTGACTAATCTAAAGGTGATGAGGAATCCTAAAATGCAACTAAATTTCACAATAGTATGCCTATTGTTATGACTAAATGACAAAATAAAAGGTGCAATGGTGGAAAGTTTGAGCAAATATTTTTGGTTTTTGTACAAAAGTCATAGTGAAAAGGTAGTTAAAGATAGATCTTGAATGTTTGACCTCAGATTGTGACAATGAAATTTGTTTTTCTGAGTAACAGGCATTTGCAACAGTTAAGGTCACAATTATGTTTCAGAGAGAAATTGTGTTGTATGTTTAACAGACGTGTTGTTTATCAGTAGTTACATTGCAGGTTTTACAGATGCCTTGTTTCATAGTTGGTTGCATTTCACAGTGAATAATGTATAGTTTGTTTGCAATTTGACAAGGTTTGAAAATTTGTTTAAGTGTGATTGTGATTTTCTAGATTGCAGAGATGTTGATTTGTCCATTAATTCAAAAAAACACTTTGGTAAACACTTTGTCTTGTCTTCAGTTGTTTGATACAAGCACATTGAAAACAAGCACAAATCCTAGTTGGAAAGGTGTGTATACTTTGTATAGCCCACTGAAATACCCCAAGATCAGTTTGAAACACTTCTCTCTTTTGAGAGTGGATAGCTTAGAAGTTTGGTGGCACTGGCTTCCCTCCACAACACTTACTTCTATGGGTGAACCAACTTTGAATTCCTCAAAGAGGAATTTTCTATCTCTACTCAAGTGAGTTAGTAGTGAGTATCTTCAGGGATGATACTATACCCTGCACTATACCAAGCAATGATCGAAAGGCTAGGCTTCTACAAACAAGAGGTCTCTAGTAAGAGCTTCTGGTTTAGGAGATATTATGATAAACTCCATCAAGAGGCCTCGTAATCCTTAGAACAAGGGATTTTCACATCATAAAGATACTGGTGGAGGGCTATCATGTACCACTTCCTGTTGATTGCAAACTTTCCTTACAATCACAAATTTATATAGTGGTTCAGAAAGACTTAGCTTTAGCCCGTTACCGCTTGGGTTGTTCCCTTGGGATGAGTACTTTTTCCCACCAAGGAAGGCCCTCTAATTAAGGGTAAACAAAAGAGAATTGAAAGCTTTGTTTTTGGTCATCCAAGATCGTACTAAGGTGTGAGGAGAGGGCATACAAAAAGCTTTCAATTCATAGTCATAATATTGTTCATTTTAATGCCTAAATCCAAAATGTGTGGGTGGAAAATCAATAATCCCTAAGTTCTTTTGATTCTTCAGATCACTGTGAGGTGCAAGAGAAGTGCATACACACTAATAAATCACTACCATACCACAAGAAATTCCAAACACTTGTAAATTTTAACCCAACTTATTATGAAACAAATAAGGTTATTTTTCACCCAATTCCATGAGAATGCAAGTATATTTTATCCTTGATGAGTGGAGATGCAAGTTGTGTTCTTTTTAAACCCAATAAATGTAAATGTAGTTTATTTTAAGCCATGAATGTGAGATGCAAGTTGTAGTTGTTTGTCAAGGTTATTTTTTAGCCCAAAGCTATGAAAAATGAAGTATATTTTAACTTTGATGAGTGAAGATGTAGATATGTTATTTTCAAACCTAATGAATGTAAATGCAGTTCATTTTAAGCCATAAATGTGGAATGCAAATTGTAATTTGTTGTTTGTTACTTAAAAAGGAAGGATTCTATGAAAATGAAAAGCAAAAAAAAGTTAGTATTGTCCTCCAACTTTCCACATCCTACCAATAGAATGTCAATAACTAGAAAGCCCTAGCCTATTGAAAAAAAAATGTAGAAAACTAAAAATACTAGTTAGAAATTAAAAACAAACCCTAAACAGGTAGTTGCATCATGAAAATATCAGATGCGGCAAACAAGAATGATCAAATGCGTCTTAGTAACTACAACTGCAGCTCAGGGGATGTCGACTATGGTTCACCAGAGCAGACACAACTTAATTTTCTAACAATTGCAACTAACCATAGCCAATTGCAACACACAATCCTGAACTTGCAAAATAGTTGAAATTCTACCAAAAACAGGTCATCTAATAATGCCTACGATATGCCACTAGGGTTAGACTAACAAACTAGAAAGCTAAATAACCTAGATTCAATAGAAATAACCTGAAACTAAAGGAAAACTAAATATGCCCTAATGCAAAGTTGCGTCATTTGGCTGGTGATTGCATCATTCTGTCTTTGGAAATTGCATCGAACAATACCTAAAACTTGCAAAATTGAAAGATTCATATGAAATATACAAAAATTTTGTCCTTCAGATCAGGTTCACCAAATGTAACTAAGGAAAAATTTAGGTTAGCAATATAAATCATAAACAAACTAAGCCTTAGGTAACAATGAAGCACAATGGAACATAAAATCATGAACAAATGAACAATCTCACCAAAATCTTCATACTCTCCATGAATCACCTTCATTGCCCCTTTACATTTTGTTGTAAACAATTTTTTCCCTCATATTTTTCTGAGCAACTTTTGAACTATGACAAAGACCTTATTAAAATATTGAAGGATTAGACTCAACAATTGCAAGTGTACTTAGAAGTGTGGAAACATAAAGTATGAAGCATGAATTCTGCAAACATGAAGTGAGAAAATGAGGTTGAAATTTCCCTTTTATAGAAAATTCAATTTTGGATGAATGGCTAAGATTGGCAGTTGACAAATGCCCTAAGCTGAAAGGTTGGGATGGAATATGACAACTAGCAATTAGGATTAGGGCAGAATTAGGGTAAAATTTGAAATGGAAGGCTATCAATTAATTTTAGGAAAATTAAATGAATTGATAGGAATGCATATGGCAACAAGATATTGGGCACAAAAAAAGAAACTGCTAGAAAATCAAATAATAATTTAAAATTATTTGATTTAAGAGGCAGTTTTGACCTTTTTTGAATTATTTGATTTAAGAGGCAGTTTTGACCATTTTGCATAGGGCTCACTTAGTGAACAACTAGATTCAATAGCCCTTGTGAGTGTGCATTTTCTTTTTGTGCCTTATTAAATTCATGGAGGTATGGCTTTGATATGGTCATCTAGGACTCACCTAGTGAACAACTAGCTTCACTAGCCCTTATGAGTGTGCCTTTTTATTTTTGTCCTTATCATAGTCACAAGGGTATGACTTTGATATGGACCTCTTGGGGCTCACCATGTATTTTTTTTGCATAGTGGACAGTGTTCTCCACTTGTAAACCTTTTTGGAAAAATATCCTAGACCCAGACCACATTGCATTAGACAACTAGTCAAAGCTTGAGCTGTTGTATTTTTCTTTTTCCTTTTTCCTTATTTTATCTTTGATGGTGTATGTTTGCAATCTATTTATGGCTTCATATATCATCTGCATATGTGTTCCTTTCTTCTTATGTTGGTTTGTCATAGTATCTTGATCCCAAAGGCTTGGCCACCCTCTTGATTGTTGCCATCCTATCTTACTAGCATTTTTACATTTGAAACCCTCTTGATTGTGTAGTTGGATACTTTAGCGTGAGTTTGAAGCAAGTTCCTCCTCTCACTAAAGTGGGGGCTAAATGTAGTGTAGGAAAATGCATACCCTTGAATTTTCACACTTTTTTGGGCTCACATTGCTTTGTTTATCCCTATTTATGTCTTAATTGGTCCAATTTTTCATCCACAAGCCTAATGAATTATATCTTTTTATGGCTAATCTTGACAAACATCAAAGGGGAAATGATAATTTAATGATTCTAGTTGTGCATCCCTAATTTTTGGGTTGAGACTAAGACAACCTAGGGAATCTTTGTCCTCCAAAGGTATTGGGACCCTCTTTTTAAAGGCACCTTAGTTGGGCCCCCTTTTTGGAATCTCTTCCCTGAGCTTCATGCCTTGGGACTATGATTCCAAATAGAGAGTCTTAGTCCCCTTAATTTATTTTCAAGATTTAATTTCAAATCTTGGCAGGATTTAGCCTCCTTTAATTAATGAATTCATATGTCAGCTTGGTGTGGTGCAATTTTGGGATATTCAGCATGGATAAGTATAAATGTAAGGTTCTTTCACTCATTTTATCATCGAAGAATACAAGAATTTTGTGTGAAAATTCATTATAGCATAATTGAGTTCACAAGATCATTCAAGGTAGTTCATCAAGGATTTGGAGCCATCATCAAGATTCAAGCATCATGTCAAAGATATTCTTGCATCATATGTGTTTTTTAGCTAACATGTGTGATGTAGTGTTTTGACTCAAGGAATAAATTCAAGCCAACATCTATCAACCATTCAATAATTTCAAAATCTACATTCAAGCTAGACATTTGACACAAGCTTGCAAATTTCATTACAGAGGTTTGGTGAGTTGTAACATTGCATTTTGTTCATTCACCATTTCCCTTCACTAGTCTATTTCATTCCAAGGTTTAATTACCTACAATGGGTTTGACCAAGGAAAACCCCTATTTACTAATAATCAACAAGTTTTTCCTCTCTTGCATTTTTTTTTTTTGAAGATATAAGTTGAAGACTTGAAGATCATTTGAAGTGCAAAGTTTCAAATTTTCATTGCAAAGTTTCCATCTTCACAAAAACTCACCTACATGTCAAATCTAGAAGTTTTAGAACATGAGATCATAGAAGGAAGCACATACATTGAACCTCAGGATCACTTTTAGAGATTTCATAAATTCAGATTAGGACTAAGTCGCCACCTAGGGCGTCTTAGTCCTCCAAGTAGAATTTTGAGGAGATTCTTTTGAACTCTGTTTTGACATCCGAAGATTCAACATTTCCCCTGAAAAATAGTAGTGGTACTAAGTCAATAGTAAGGGCATCTTATTCCTCCCTAACATATTTTGACAACATTTTTTAATTTCTAGAATCCTCATCACATTTCCATATGTCTGGGGTACACATACCCTAACTTTTTGTTGCTTAATTTCATCATTTTTGTTCATTATTTAGCTTGCACTACTAGGTTTTGTAAGTTGAATGTTAAAGTGTATTTCCAAGCTTTTGCATGGTGAACCCCTAAAATCCTAAAGAGACCCCTCCAAGGTATTCCTTGCTGAAAATTTACTCACCCTTTGGGTTCATAGTCAATCTAATTTGGGATCCTAGGACATATTTGAGTGACAATTAGAGAATAGTGGTGCAACAACATCACTCATTTTTCATATTTTTCAAAAGCTATGGTTGAAGATGAAGTGAATTTGAAGATAAAATGGTTAAGGTTTGATAGAGTTGGAGAATTTACCTCCCATGAGTTTAATATGCTTTGTGAAGTGCATGTAATAAAAGGATAGTTATATGCTTCATGAACTCCTCAGTAAAATGGAGTTGTTGAATCAAAGAAAAAAATAGTTCAAGAGGCCACTAGATCAATTTTTAGTGAGGATGGTTTATCAGAAGTGTACTGGGGAGAACATATTCATACTACTATTTATGTATTTAATCGAGTTCAAGCAAGAGCAAACAGTAAAAATACCCCCTATGAGCTATGGTGTAGAAGAATTCCTATTGTTAAGTATTTCAAGGTATTTGGAAGAAAATGTTATATCAGAAGAGATGAAGAAACTTTAGGAAAGTTTGATGCAAGAAGTGATGAAGGCATTTTTATTCCAATTTCTACTAAGATAAAATCTTACAAATATTTTAATAAATATTGAGAAAGATTGTAGAAAGTGTAAATGTCAAGGTTGATGAAATGATGAATAATTCAATTGATATTGATGGTATTAATCTGATGAACCTGATTGCATAAGAATTGAAAAAATCATGGAAAAATAGGAAAAGGATGAGCAAGAGAAGCAGAATGAAGGAAACAGAAGGGAAGAAGAAGCTTCAGTGGTGTCCCCTAAGACACCTAGATATGTGGAGAAGAATCATTCCAAAAGTCATATCATTGGAGATAAGACAAAAGGAGTGTTGACAAGAAGCAAAGCTATTGTTGAAGTAAATTTGTGTTTATTTTCTGAGATTGAACTGAAGACTATAAGTGAAGCATGTAGAGATGAACATTGGATGGAAGCTATGAAATAATAACTTATGCAGATTGAGAAGAATCATACTTGGGAATTGGTCCCAAGACCGACAAATAAAAACATTATTGGATCAAAGTGGTTATTCAGAAATAAGTCGAATGAGAATGGAGAAGTGGTTAGAAACAAAGCAAGGCTTGTGTGTAAAGGTTACTCACAAGTAGAAGACATATATTTTCATGAGACTTTTTCTTCAGTGGCTAGAATGGAAGCTATAAGGACATTCTTAGAATTTGATGCTCATAAATATTTCAAAGTCTATCAGATGGATGCCAAGTCTACATTTTTGAATGGTGAGCTATAAGAGGTCTACATAGAACAACCAAAAGGATTTCAATTGCTAGATCAACCGGATATGGTGTGCAGATTGAAGAAAGCTTTATATAGATTGAAGTAAGATCCTAGAGTATGGTATGCAAGGTCAGACATTATTTTATTTAGAAAGGTTTCAAAAAAGGTATGGCAAATAGTAATCTATATTTTAAAATGGAAAATGCCAAAATCTTGATTGTGGTTGTATATGTTGATGAAATTATTTTTGGAGGAAATGAAACTATGTGTAAGTTATTTGTGGAAGAGATGCAAAAATAATTTGAAATGTCTATTTTTGGTGAGATGAATTTCTTTCTTGGGCTGAAAATTAATCAAACAGAGAAAGGAAATTTTATTTTATAGTCTAAGTATGTGAAAGAGATGTTGAAGAAGTTTGGGATAGACGGTTCCAAACTAGTATGTACTCCTATGGTGACTAGTTGCAAATTAGGTAAAGATGTTGATTCACCTAAGGTTGACTAGAGCAAGTATAGATTGATGATTGGTTTACTATTATATTTGACTGCTACTAGACTAGATATTATGCATGTTGTCTATCTTGTGGCTATATTTGAAGAAGATTCTAAATAAACACATGTTGTTTCTATTAAAAGAATATTCAAATATTTGAATGGCACTTTGAATTATGGGTTATGGTATCCTAGGGATACTTCCTTTACACTAGGTACTTATACAGATGTAGATTATGCTAGATGTGTAGATGATAGAAATATTACAAGTGTTGGTGCATTATTTCTTGGTTGCAAGAAAGATTCAGTTTCCTTGTCTACTACTAAAGTTGAGTATATTGTTGCTACATCTTGTTGTGAGCAAGTTCTATGGATGAAACAAACATTGAAAGATATCACTATGGTGTATGATGATCTTATTTCTATCTTTTCTGATAACACAAGTGCAATTATCATTTCAAAGAATCCAATGATGTGCTTGAGGAAAAAGAATATATCTATCTGGTATCATTTCTTGAGAGAGAAGGTTGTGGAGAATGAAGTAAAGTTTGAGTATGTTCTGATGAAGGATCAAATTGCTGATATATTTTATGAAGGATCTTCCTAAAGATACTTTTGAGTATCTCCAGGAGAAGTTAGGGGTCATTTCCCCTCCTTTAGTGAAGTAGATGCATATGGAGATGCATTAGTACGGTGGATGTATGGATCTATCTTTCTTTTGGATTTATGTTTTGGTGGATGCCTTTCAGGGGGAGCAAGTAGTGTCAATTGTTATCATTGTGAGTATTATGTTTTTAATGCCAAAGGGGAAATCAATGTAAAATATATTTTTCCTATGCCATTGATGTCAAAGGGTGAGAGGAAGAATGTGAAAAAAGAGAGAAGAGGAAGAATGTGAAAAAGAGAAGAGGAAGAATGTGAAAAAGAGAAGAGGAAGAATGTGAAAAACATTATCTAGTAAGGGGGAGAAAAAAAAAGAAAAATCTTGAGAAGTGTATTCAAAGCTAGTATGTTGTCTTTGATGGTTTTTCACATCATGCATTTCCATCAATTAAAAAGGGGGAGATTGTTGCAAAAATGAAAAGAATGAAGATGTTGTCATTGATGTCAATTGGTTAATTGATTATCAACTAGTTGTTGTTTTCATTAATTTCATGGTTGTTCATCTCGAGGATATTAAGAAAATTGTATTGAAGAAATGTTGCAGGTGTTTAGTGGTTGCTTTGGGTTTTTCTCCAGTATTCACTTCTATGTTTGTGTGGTTCAAATATGTTGTTCATGGTTGTATTGGAAGTTGCTATATCCATATTTTTGGCTGTTGATTCATTGTATAGTGTGAGTTATGTACCAGTTGTGAACTGTCATATTTTGTATTTCTGGTTGAGGTCCAAGAGAAATGTTTTTGGTTTGGATTTCTCTTTGGTGAAGTATTATGACTTGCGGTTGTAGAGTTAAGTTTTTGGGACTGTATTCAAGCTAATTTTTGTATTTGGAAGGTTTGTGCTTAATTGTTCTATGTGTTTTACATTGGTTTCACCAACCTTGTGTTGAAAACTATCTTCAGAGTTGATGAATCATGTTGGATCTATTTAGGTCCTTATCAAGTGTGTGTTTGGGTCACCCTAATTCTAATTCCACCCTAGGATGTTTTTGCACCAAACTAATTTGAATTTAATATTTAATGGATGACTTTGGATATGTTTCAAAGTTGAAGATGGTATAAATACATGATGATTTAGTGGTTAAATAAAGCAAGCACAAAGAGATAAGTGCAAATAAATAGAGCAGATAGATGTGATATTGATGCTAATTATTAAGTGTGTGTGATGTGAGTTTGGCATATTAGTGCAAAGCCTAAATTCTAAGTTTTCAGATGTAGTGAGCTGAAGGTGTACTCTATCATTCATGCATGTCTACAAGTGGTTGAGAAAATTATGGTGGATTTTTCTATTGCATTGAGATTGTCTTCTCTCTGTAACATATCTCTTCTATCTTCTTTGTATCTTTTTGGAATTGATCCCTCCAAGTTGTTAGCCCATTTGGATAGTGAGTCCTAATCTAGACTGGGAGTCCTTGTTTGGCAGTGATACTTTGTATCTCAGGGAGTGAGCCTTTTGTAATCAGTTTTGATATTCTTTACAGTGTGAGTTAATCCTCACTGTGGTTTTTCCCTCATTGATTTTTCCATGTAAATATGGTGTTGTGTTTATGTGATGTTTTTCAATTTTTGCACTTGCACTTAATGTTTAATCACTTAAGTAGTGTTACTTGGATTATTTTCGGTGACTGAATCAAGGTTTAAATTTGTGACAACTGATTCACCCCCTCTTAGTTGTCCTATTCAACAAATTTGGTTATCAAGATCATTAGCAAGAAAGTATAGGGAATCATTTCAATGATTTATTACAACAAATTCACCATCCAAGCATCATGTAAAATTATATGTGAGTTTATGCATGTTCATGTTATCATTGTTTATGAAAGCTATTGAAGGGTGTTGAGTTGCAACACTTTGTGGATTCATCTTTCATTTCTCTTATGTATCCTTTTATCATTAACATTTCCATTGTGTAAGTGGAATCACTAATATGGGGTTTGACCAATGCAAGCCCCTAAATGGTACAACCTTTTCTCTCCATTTGAATATGTAGGTTTTAGGTTTGAAGGTGATTGGAGGAAGCTTTAAGATCCATCATACATTGTTGTAATCAAAACTCTACACCTTGAAAACTCATGAAAACTCACTTACAAAAATATTTGGTAGCGATCTAACAATTTTGCAAAAAGAAATGGAAAGCTCTAATATGACGCCAACAAACTGTAAAAATAGATTTGAAATTCCTCTACAATGACATAGACGTCCTATGGTGAAATATTCCTCCAAAAATAGGCTCAAATTTATATCATAGGTGCAAAATGTCATGCTTTGTCCATTTCTGCTATCTAAAATTGTCAATGACTTTCTATGTTTATTATTTGCATTAGAAATAAAATTGACATCATTAACCTTGTTAGGTAATTGTATTTCATCCCTATATTCATCCGAGATTTGGTCAAGGGCTTGTTGAATAACCTTTGAGGATGTAATTCAATCATATACCTTTTCCAAGTCTATCAAACCCCCACAGTCATGTCATTTCTAGTCTACACAATTCATAAAATAAGGAAAAGGTACCAAACCATAAAGAGTGAAAATATTCAATGGAATGAGTTCCCTTTTCCCAATATTTCATTTTGGTGAACCAAACATGCTAAAATTATATACCTTCTAAAATCTAAAGCAGTTGATCCTAGATCTAGGTTTTACATTGCATTGTTGTGTATTGTTCATTTAGGAATTTATTTTTGCATCATAAGAGAAATAAAAATTGAAAAAATTTCATATCATATTGCATCATATGTTGCACTAGGGTCAATTTCAATCATTCTATCTTAGATCTACATTCTAATTGCATATATAAACTAACATTAGGTCATTTAAGTCTAAAATTATTCATAGCATTCATTTTGGTATCTTCCATATAGTTCTAAAATTGAAATTTTATATTGTTTTATTTCAAAATTACATCAAAATCATCATTTTCAGATTTAGCACATTAGAATCAGTCAATTGTTGCATTTTAGATCTGGAAATTATATTAACAATTGCCATTTATAGTTCAAAAAATTTCAAATTGATATACACTTGTATTTCAAATTACATTATCTTAAATTGAGAAAATTATGGAAAAATATTTACTATTAGACCTACTTGCTCAATTTTTAAATCTTTTCCTATATGTTAAATTAATTTAGGTATGAAATTCCAAATATGTGGGGAGACTTTTTTATTGTTACCTATCTTAGGTAAGAGTGTGTGAGTACTTCCTTAGGAAATTGGTTCATAGACCAAACCACCACCCTGAGGAGGACTTTTCCCACATTCCATAAACCATTTGCTATTATTTTCTCTTAAATTTTATGGTCTCTAAGAAATAGAAAGAAAAACTCCTTTTGTAAAAGCCTACAAAATATTATATGAATTCCAATTTTTCTTTTCCATACATTTAGGAACCAATCATCTAAGAATTTTCTAGTGGGAGATTTGTTAATGTATAATGCAGTAAAAAAGATAGCTATCTTACCTAGTATTTCTTCTTATTTTTGAATAGCAACGACCATATCACGATTCATAATTAAAATATTTTTTATGCAGAGAGGAAGAGAACTTACAAGATACACCATTCATGAGGGTTTCATTTCTAGTACTACCATCATGCACAATGAATTCTACAAAAGGCGAGAGAGAGAGAGAGAGCCACATCCCTACCACCACATCTTTGAAGGAGGGGTTATTTTGCTTCGATGAGGCTGAGAGACTTTATTTAGAGCCATCCAAGTACTTTTCTAAGTTTGGTGGGATTTTCTTTGAGGGTAGGTATGGATCCATAGTGTCACCATATTAACTATCACTAAATGCAAATGAAAGTGATGACAAGAAAATAATGAAACACCACACATTCAAGAAGGTAAATCCATACTAAATAATTAACCAAGGTAGAAAAAGATCCTACATAGGATAGATATCAAACCCCATGTTCAGTGGCCATTAACATAGGTTATTGATGCATACCCTTTTTTCCCCTAACCTCCCAACCACAAGTTCTTTCAATATTATCAGTTTTGAATTAGTAAAACATATCAAATACCAAACACATCCAAATGAATTACTAATACATCAGACTATAAAATATCTCTTTATATGATACTATATGTCTCAGTAAGAACACCTATCAAAGGTAGGAGTACGTGTATTATGTAATTCATACATCCTAACCTTTCCACATTTAAAGTATGTAAATATACCAATAGTAGAAATTAAAATAGAAAAAAACATAGAAAATAAATAAGATATAAATAATACACACTGCAAAAATTTATAGATTAAATACACAAGCTATAGACATAAATCAAACACACATGAAGTAAGTGTATTGAGCAAATACTGCACTAAAATTACATCATTTATTATAATATCACAACAACAATGACAAACATATGTAAGATCACAAAAATGTTCCTCAAACATGTTATACACACACACACACACACCTACTCCTCAAAACCAATCCATAGGGCTTCTCCTAATGATATGATAAAGCCAAGTATCACAAGCTTACACAAGACTAGAGATTAATTATAGATACCAACCAAAGTGTATTCCTACCACAAGATAACATGTCAAAAATGCTAATAGAAATCCCCAAAAGACTTAACTCAAAGATCTCCAAGATATATTGGTATAATATGAACATAAAATAAACAATATGTGAAACATTAGTAAATGAGAGCACTAGAACATATGGTGTGTGGTGTCTATAGTTAGAAAATTATGATGTTTGCAAGCTTAGATACTTTAGGCATATCTTTGGCTAATCCTCTTGAACTCACTTTCACAAAGTTGTTAGCTCTCAAAACTGCACCCTTGCTAAGTTGCAAAACTTAGTATTTTGGAGTAACATGGGAACACTCCTAGGTTGTGGGTCACCTAAACTTGGAGTGGACCTCCAGATAAGCCTGGCTCCTAAATGGTAATAACCTAAAATATTATACTATTTTGCGAAGGAAAAGGGTAAGAAAGAGTACATAAACCTAAAAAAATAAAAAAATAAAACCTGCAAACTCAGACTACATACATAATTTTAACAATGACTGAATTTGGCTTACATAACTCACTTTTGTATGTTTCTTGCATAAGTAATTTATAAGGAGGCTTTAATGCTAAACTTTTAGAAGGAAAGAGGTTTCACAACTAAAAGTGTTTACATTCTTAACACAACCTATAACTTGCAACAACATACTTTTCTACAAAAAGGTGCTTAATGTGAGACAAAATTATAAGGAAATAGATAAACTTTATAAGTAATTCGATCAATTAACCAAATGCACAAAATAAAGCACAAAATGAGAAGGAAAAATACTCAATATCATTGATATCCAAGGTACTCACTGGTATACATGTCATAACAGTTACCAAAGTATGCAAAAATATACAAAGGACTCCAAAAGTCACTAAGTACAAGCTAGAGCATAACCAGAATTCCATGTAAAATGAGTCAACAAGTGACTATATCCAAACTTCCCTCCAAAATCAACCAAAAAAGGATCTAGAAACTCCTTGGTCTTATGCTTCCAAAAGTCCAAAATTGTAGCAACCAAATCCCCTTCAAAAGAGCTCCAAAATGTTGAAAAGGTCAACTTTGTCCATGTCCATCATGAAGGCATAAGAAACCAATTCCTAAATAATCTCATTCCCTCCAAAAAAGTGATTAAACACTCCTATATTATCTCCCTTGGTCAACCAACTCCTCCAACCAACTCCAAGATGCTTGCAAAGCATAAAGACTTCAACAAAAAATCATGTGCATTTACAAGGCATAATAATCTATTTTTGCATTAAAATAGCAAATTTGACTAAGTGATTTATAACAATATCACTTAAATCAAATTCTTTACATTTCAAATCAATGAAAAATGAAAAATCCAAGATTCAACCTATATAGGAGATCAAAATACAAAATTTGTAAGTTTCAAAGGACTCCTATATATAGGATAAGTGAAGGGGAACATTAATTTCATTATAAATGAATATGGCCCAAGGTATTAGTTAATTGAAAATGTTTTTTAAAACATAAGGTAAAAATACCTTCCTCATTTCAACATTCACTAGGGTAAAAATAAAATGCATTTCATTTTGCATTTGAGCTTTATGGAGCCTTCACAACTACTAACCTAAGGTTTCAAGAGACTCTTCCATGATGGATTTTCTGATAGATTTATGTGCAAATTTTTTTGAAAAACTCAAGATGAGCTTTCTATAAGAATATTTTGTCATTCTATTCCAATTTCTCCAGAGAAAAAATGCTCGAACTTGAGCTTTGTAAGTGAAAAAAATGAATACTCTATTTCTTGTGTTCCACTGTGATTTTCATGCATTTCTCTTGGTATTTTTTGCATTCTGAATACCGCGACTAAGAGTCTCTATATAAAATATAGAACTTTTACCCTTCATGGTTGCGGCTCATATATCTGCAAGTGTTTGGTTATTTTGATAAACTATGGCCAACTCTCCTCCATCTTTCTCTTTTATAGATCTTGAGTGATTTTCAGTTCTTTTCTATTGATTTTAAAAACATGAGTAACTTTTTTCTCCATGTGATACCATGTAGTAGTGGTCAGCAGTGTTATAATCACCTTTGTTGCGATAAAGAATGTGCAAGACCATAATATGAGAGAGATTTTGTGAGATACTGAACAGTTGAAACAAAAGATATCTCAGTCAACCATTTCACAAGAAAATGCTGCCCTGTAAATAAAAACGGTATGCAAAATGATTCAAAACCCTTGCACAGTATGGGTATAATTGAAAACTATACACATTTTTCCATTACTTCATGAACACTACCCTTTTGACTAACTTGCAGGTCCAAGGTTCATCCAAGCTGCAACATTTCCATGGTCATTCTGGATCTTCTATGTACTCATTTTATTTTGAAAACCTTTGTATCTTGCATGAGGGTTTGGAACCCTAAGCCCTTGCTCATGCAATTTTACTTAAATCTTCATCTGCTTGACTTTGATTGAGGCTTGGTTTATGGTTTATTTGACACTATTTTTCTCACTACTACTATCATATATTTCAATTTTTAATGTATTAGCACTGTACATATTCATACCTACTCTCCCACATGGATGTTATGGTCCTTCACTTGGAATGCTTCCTCACGTTCATACCATATTTGGATGGTAAGTTGTTCATTTTTTGTCTCTCTCAGTGACATGCTTGCATAATCTTCCATTTTTGTTATACAGTGATTTTTGCAACAATAATAATGTTTATTGTCATTGGAGATGAAACATTTGGAACAACCTTTCCATCTCATTTTGGTACAAATAGATTGCATATTCAGCTTTATTGCACCAATGTCAATACATCTTCTTTGCACCCTGGGACAACACCTTGATATGATGAATTAATCATCCACTCCACTCATCATATATACTGCTGAAAGAAAGGTTAATTGCAATGCATTTGATGATCTCATGTACTCATCAATTAAAATGTGCAATCATATTTCAATTCCTCTTTATTTAATCCTCATGGAACTTTGTAGACTAGTTTTGTATCATGTTCCTATTGATAAGGGGTGTCCTTATTAATATGAAAGAACTCTTATTAAGAATATGGATAGCTTTAATCAATATGAACATGATTCTAAAACTTATCCTCAAGGGTTCCATAGGTAATCCAATATATATGACTATCTCTCTCAAGTGAAACAAGAGAGTGGCATATTGGGCTCAACCCTTGTGGGATCCCATTTTCCTCCACACGCTATGATCAAATGAAATAAAAAAACAACAAATATTTCACCTATACCTACACAATGACCAAACATGTTAGATAAAAATAGAGCATATGATAGATGTTTATGATAACCATTATGTTTTCTTGGACATTTGTGGTATGTAGACTATTTTGATGCTCTATGAGGATTAGGCTATATGTTTATGGATGTTTGCATATGTAATGATTGGTGATTTTTAATTGCTCTAACAAAATTTCTCTCACACATGCAATAATTATTAGAGCAACATGACAAGCAATAACAAGGGGTTAGATAAGTAGGAGAGGATGAAGCTAATGCAAAGCAACACAACCAGGATTCGTCATTCAGGCAATGACAAGTCCCCTCTCTTTATATATGCATTCCTTCTTTCATGTATCTATAAATGTATACTCTTTTTCTTTGTTTTTATTCAAATAGTTAGTCTCATGGCTTGTGTGGGACACCATACATTTATGTTTATCAATAAAGACTAATTTTTGCATAAAAATGTTCACTCTCTTCTTTGTTGTATACATTTCTGGGTATGTACAGGATCATGATGGGTCAAAGAGTGGCGATATGATGGGTATGTGTAGGGTATGTGGTTGACAACTTTTTTTTACCCAAAATTGATGAAATGACAAGGGTTTTTTAAGGATATTCTCAGCTTTCCACCAATACAAATTATGATTTACTTTTAATTTAATAAATAATTATTATTCATTTTCTATTTGAATTATGACTAAAGTCCTGATTGATAGGCTGATTGAAAAACATCTATAGCTTTCAAACAGTATCACATTTTTTTAATCTAAAACTTGTGTCACATTCTATGCTTCACATACTATAGGATTAAAAAAAATTGAATTTCATGATGTTTTGACCAAGTTAAGGTGATCAGACATATGAGTTTTTACATTTTTTAAAATTTGTAATAAAATATTCATATTTAATTATTTACTTGGAAAACAATTACAAAAATATATGCATCAAATTTGGACATGAGTCCTCTACTTATACCTAAAATCTTATAAAAAAATATTATCATTTTATTGTGGTTAGGGTGTTCAGACAGACACCTACTTATTTTTTCTCTGAAATTTAAATACTACTGCATTGAAATTTCAAATTTTTATCAAATAGATTTTTTTAAAAAAAACCTAGTAGTTTAGAAACTACATTCAATTTTCTATAGATCTATTATTACATATTTTTAAAATAATATAGATAACTTACTCAAAAAATTTACGTCAAGTTGCCTAACTCTGATTTTTCTAAATTTTCATCGCCACTTAAGGGCATGTTTTTTCCATGATGATTCTGAACATACCCTTGCATAATGTAATAATGCAATCTAATTAATAATATCTTTTATGCATATGGATATAACATAGTATAGTAGAATGTTTACCTTTTACTTCACTTTGTAAACAAACACAACTCTACCTGATTGAGTTGGTAGCTAAATTAGGTAATAGTTGTCAAAGTTAATGTGACCTAGTCTTTTGTACCAAATCCAACTCTCATCATCCTATCCCATCAGACAGGTTTGACCTTTTACTTCAACAAGATTGTAGAGATTACAGTTAGTTCTCAACCCTTGTGTGAATATATTTCCATTCTTTATGATTTTGTAACCTTTTGAATCAAATGTGACCTTATAACCATTGTCACACATTTGGCTCACACTTAACAGATTGTGTTTCTACCTTCAATATAGAGCACATCTTTAGTTTTTTTCTTCCCATCTATGCTCAAAATTCCATCACCATGAATCTTGACAATAGTATTATCACCTAAGCTGATTGATCCTCCTTTCATCATTGTAAGTTCAATAAATTTTCTTTTATTTCCTATCATATGCTTGGAGCAGCCACTATTAGTTACCCACAAATCTTGTTCCTTCACATGTAATGTTGTTTGGGAAATCAAGGATTGAGGAGAATCCCGATCTTTCTCCCTCCATACCTTCTTAGGTTTATTTTCAAAATTTTCTTCCTTTTTCTCAAAGACTTCAGTTTTCTTTTCAACTTTGGGAGGTGCATTTTTCTTCTTCTCAAATCGAGCATTTGGTCTTACAAATTTTGCTCTATAGTTTCTAGCTATATGACCAAAATGATAGCAATTGAAACAAACTATATTCATATCAACTAAAGGAGAAAACAAGTTTTTTCTTTCAAAATTTACACTCTTGTTAGAAACAAAGATCAAACATGCAAACTAGAAAAGCCTTCCACAAAAGAGAAAAACATAAAAAAAAAAAAGAGCTTTGCATGAAGATGTGCAAAGTAATATTATTTAGGAATTCAATAATTACAAGAGATGAGGCTTGCTTATAAAAGAAAACATGCACAACCCTAATCTTATCTTCAGAAAAAAGATAACTCAACTAGATAAGGATGACAAAAATAACCTAGGAATTAAAATATTACCTAAGTAAACTTATGCAAAGTGTAATTAAATAATTAATTACACCAACACCCCCCATAAGTGCAACTTAGGGAGACTAAAAAAGTATGCACATAATGCTAGGATGAATGCAAGAAAGCATGAATGGGTCCCGACAACAAGGCCTGATCAGGTACCCATGTATAAATGCAATGAGTGAGAAAGAGGAGAAAACCCAGTGGGACAAAACCCCCCCTCAATGAGATGACCTGCTGCAAAGAAGCACTAGAAGAACACTATGGAGTAACACTGGAACCTAAATATGACAAGCAAGGAAACATACTTTTGTTTACTTCTGAAACCAAATGAGTGTCTTTGATTGACTCAAGGAATCATGATAAAGCAACAACAAACCCGATACCACGGAACATTGGAAAACTCACAAACTGGAACAACCCTAGAATCTATGAAGCAATAGTAGATAAAATGATGCCCCCCATAAGAGGAAATGATATGATGACAGAATCTGGAAATTGTGTATCTCAATGTCAATGTTGAAATGAGACTAAAAATCTTCCATGAGAACAAGTACCATAAAGATTTTGGAACACTAACCATAAAATCATGGCCCTTAAACTAAGATGGATCTGAACCAATGTGAATCAATAACCATAGGCTCCCAATCTAAAGTGTGAACCGATGTGAATCTGATATGTGTTAAGCTATAAGCAAGATGTGGCCAAATGAAACTGAGAAACTAGATACAACCCATGTGAGTTTTCATCAATAACAATCTTGATGAAATAAAAGTGAAACTACACTCTAATCAGATTATTATGCAAGAAACCCCCCTGATGGAACTTTATATTAGTTCATTTATTGCAATAACCAATGATTGTAAAAGGAGAGAATGCAAAACATGCATAAAGTAAAAATTGAAATCGATGTCAAATATGTGGAGAGGACAGAATCAACTTTCCAATGCCATGAGAATGGCAAAAAAAAAGATCACCGAGTCAAAAGATATGCTCTCTGAAGCGAAATATGAACATTTGACTTCAATAGCAAAAAAATCCCACCAAACAGCAAAATCTCTGAAAACAAATACTCCATTAGAAAATTGGTCTTGCCAACTTTATGGCGATATCTCGTTTCAAAAAAATTTCCTCCAAGATTAAAAGCTATGTGAAAATGAAAAAAATAGCTATAAAATTGCAATTCAAGGTATGGGTAGGCTAAATGGGTGCAAAAATCTAGTCCCTAGGTGCTGGTGGTTGGTCCTCCATGTGACTGCAACTCAAAAAAAATAATAAAGAAAGCCTGATAGAGAATATATTGTAGAACATATACAATTATGTAATTTTTTTATTCTGCAAAATAATTGTACCCTATACCTGGTGGGTCGTACGACCTGCTGGGTAAAAAAAATTTCCTCACGAATAGTCGACACCAAAATATGCCGTGTGATATGTTAATTTTCGTCTCTTAGATGCTTTGGATCTGATGGCGAGGTCCGATCTACCTGAAAATTCACCAGAAGCTTCGTGACTCCTAGATCTGGAAAATCTTCAATCCCTCATAACTCTGGCATAAAATGTTAGATTTAGGTGAAACAAAAGTTGATCCTGACTTTTTTGATAGCCCTGGACTCAAAAATGAGCTCAGATTTCCTCCAAGATGCACTGAAAGTGACATTGCAAGAGAACCAAATAGAGAGACAAAATCAAGAAGATCTTGTAGCCATAGCAAAAATAGGCTCAAGGTATGAAACCCTCAAGGGACCCCAAACTACTCTACACTGAATCTCTCCAAAAGTATAAGAAGGGGTTGCATATTAAGGCTCTGATACCATGTTAGAAATGAAGATCAGACATGCAAACTAGAAAAGCCTTCCATAGAAGAGAAAAACATAAAAAAGCAAGAGCTTTGCATGAAGATGTGCAAAATAATATTATTTAGGAATTCAATAATTATAATCGATGAGGCTTGCTTATAAAAGTAAGCATGCACAACCCTAATCTTATCTTGAGCAAAATGATAAATCAACTAGATAAGGATGACAACAATAGTCTAGGAATTAAAATATTACCTAAGTAAACTTATGCAAATTGTAATTAAATAATTAATTACACCAACAACTCCTTTTAGGGATAATTCTACAATCTCTATCCCTATGACCATACTAATTACATGAATATAAATATCCATAGAAATATGAAGAATACCTAGTCATAGCATTTTGTACAAGATGAGGTCTTTCATGCATCCTCCTTCATGTGCCTCTCACCCTAGTGAATCCATCAATATCATTCCTTTTGAAGTTTTTCTTATTCGTTTGGTAATCAGGATCTAATTGGATATCCTTCTTTTCTACAATAGGCTTCTTTTCTTCATTAGCTTTCTTTGCCTCTACAGTCCTTTGCAGTTTCTCTCCTTGATAGATTTAAACTTTTCTTCTGCTCTAAATCTTTCATACAACTTTGCAAAAGCATCAACAAAGGAGCTTTGTCCTTTCTTCAAACCTAATCCTGATTTTTCTTTAGTTGCAAGCCTCTGGATGCTTAGTAACTCATCTAGAAAGCTTGAGCCACTTTTTAGTTTGAGTCATTTCTCTATCTGCACTTTTTCCTTTTCTAGATCTCTTCTTAGAGCAACAATTTCTTCCTCAAGCTTCATGCATCTATCTACTTTAGATTGGAGCTTGGACTTAAAGGTATCTATAGGATCATGATGGGCCAAAAAGTGGTGATATGATGGGTATGTGTAGGGTATGTGGCTAATGAATCTCTTTTAATCTAAAATTGATGAAATCAAAAGGGTTTTTAAAGGAGATTCTTAGCTTTCCACCAATATAAATTATGCTTTACTTTGAATTTAATAAATAATTATTATTCATTTTGTATTTGAATTATGACTAAAGGCCTGATTGGTAGGTTGATTGAAAAAAATCTATAGCTTTCAAATGTTATCACATTTTTTGAATCCAAAACATGCATCACATTCTATGCTTTGCATACTATAGGATTAAAAAAAATGAATTTCATTAAGTTTTTACCAAGTTAAGGTGGTCAAACATACAAGTTTTTATATTTTTAAAAGTTGTAATAAAAATTCATAATTAATTATTTACTTGGAAAAAGTTACAAAAAAATATGCATCACATCGAGACATGAGTCCTCTACTTATATCTAAAATATTAGGGAATGTGTAGGATCATGATGGGCCAAAAAGTTGCAATATGATGGGTATGTGGCTGATGACTTATTTTTTACCCAAAATTGATGAAACGAAAAGGGTTTTTAAAAGAGATTCTCAACTTTCCACCAATATAATTTATGCTTTACTTTCATTTTAATAAGTAATTATTATTCATTTTCTATTCAAATTATGACTAAAGTCTGATTGATGGTGATTGAAAAATCATAGCTTTCAAATGGTATCACAATTTTGAATCCAAAACATGTGTCACATTCTATGCTTTACATACTATAGGATTAAAAAAGAAAAATTGAATTTCATAAAGTTTTGACCAAGTTAAGGTGGGACATACAAGTTTTTATATTTTTAAAAATTTTGTAATAAAAAAATCATAATTAATTATTTACTTGGAAAAAAATTACAAAAAAATGCATCACATTGGGGCATGAGTCCTCTACTTATATCTAAAATATTATAAAAAAATATTATCATTTTATTGTGGTTAGGTTGGTCAGATAGACACCTACTTATTTTTTCCCTAAAATTTAAGTACCACTCCATTGAAACTTCAAATTTTCACCAAATATATATATTTTTCTAAACAAACCTAATAGTTTAGAAACTACACTCAATTTTCTACAGATTCTATTCTTACATATTTTTGAAATAATATAGATAACTTCTTCAATTTTTTACATCAAGTTGCCTCACTCTTTTTTTTTTGAATTTTTATTACTTAAGGGCCTATTTTTTCCATAATGATCCTGCACATACCCATTATAAGAAAATATTATCATTTTATTGTGATTAGGGTAGTTAGACATACACCTACTTATTTTTTCCCTAAAATTTATGTTCTACTGCATTGAAATTTTAAATTTTCACCAATAGATTTATTTATTTTTAAATAAACCTGGTAGTTTAGAAACTATATTCAATTTTCTACATATTCTATTCTTACATATTTTTGAAATAATATAGATAACTTATTCAAATTTTTATGTCAATTTCCCTAACTCTTATTTTTCTGAATTTTTTGCCACTTAAGGATCTATTTTTCCTATGATGATCCTACACATACCCTTAATCACATCCTCTGCTCTCTTAGCTTCTTCTAGCTTCAGCTTCAAATCTACAACATTCTGGGTGGATTCTTCTAGTTCCTTGCTTTGTTTATTTGACTCTTTTTGAGCAAGTTTCTTTTGTTTCTTGTTCTCCCTCTTTAACTCCTCAATCTCATGTCTGAGATCATCAATCTCATCAAGAGCATAGATGAGTTCTCCTTCAAGATCAACTACACCTTGTTTTTCACCCTCTTCAGGAAGATTTTTAACCTTTTCATTCTTCTACTCCTCAAACTCTTTTTCCATAAAGAGAAACTCATGGTTTCTAGCAACAAGAGCACATATTCATTCATCATCTAAGCTATTATAGTCTTCTAATTCATCACTATCTTCTTGGATGTATAGATTTTTCCTTTTCTTCTCGAAGTTTTTTTCTTAGGGTGGTAGGGTTTCTTCATTTTTTCATCTACCTCTTGTTCAGGGTTTCTTTTCTTGCTATAGGGACATTTAGCAGTGAAATGACCTACTTTATCACATTCAAAAAATTTGAAGAGAAATTTACCTTTGTATTTCCCAGATCCTCTTCTTAGTCTTCTCATGAAGTATTCCTCCTCTTCATTAGTCTCATCATCCTCAGATAGAATCAATTATGCCTTATTTTTCTTAAGAGAAATACCCTTCTCCTTGTTAACATTCTTGAAAGCGGCTTCTTTCCTAGAAGTTTCTTCATCTCTCATCCTCATCTCGTAGGTTGTGAATATACCATGTAGCTCATTTAGAGTTAGCTTTTCAATTTATCTCCCTTCTTCTATAGCTGAGATCTTAGAGTAATACTTTTATGTCATTGATCTAAGAACTTTCAATACAACCACCTCTTCTTTCATCTCTTCTTCATGTCCCCTGATAGATTTCGCAATATCATTGACTCTCATTAGATAGTCTGCATTCTTTTCTTTCTCTATCATTCTTAGACCTTCAAATCTAGCTTTCAGTATTTGCAAATTTTCCAATTTTACCTTGTCATCTCCTTCATAAATCTTCTTCAATGTATCCCAGACATCTTGTTCATTCTGACAATATTACATAACTTTTCTATGCACCGGCCTAGATAGAATTTTCATGATAGTGTACCATGCCTTTTCATTGTTCTCATAATATTTTTTGGCTAAAAAATCAGTAGGGGTTGTTATAGGTGGTGTGTATGCATTTACAACTAACATCCAAACATCAAAACCTAAGGATCCCAAGTATCTTTCATTAATGAGATCCAATAGCCATAATTTGTTCCATCAAACTTAGGTGGCTTGGTTGAGGAGGTGCTTTCCTGATTGGCCATTTGTGTTCACAAAGTCAAGGACCTACCTGAGCTAGTTAAGCTTCTCCTAGGGAGCCTAGGGCTCTAATACCAATTGTTAGAACACAATGATCTACTGAGAGGGGGGGTGAATCAGTAGATACTAAAACTTTGGCCTTCAAAACCTTTAAGAATATTACTTCCTCAACCACTTAGTGTGTAGATACTAACATGTAGAGACGTAAATATGCATACACACAAAAGCATCACATAACACCATGCATACATGGAAAACCCAATATGGGAAAAACCATGGTGAGAAATGCTACTTGAGTCTACTACTCAAATCTAGCCTCATAATCCAAATCCTTGTTACAATGTTTAGGGCTACAACCCAAGGATGCTCCAACACCCTGATTTAGGAGCTACAACTCCAAGGAGACTACTATCCCCTAAACTGAGCTACAACTCAGTACAATGAGGCTACAACCTTTACAACATTACAAGCTCAAATATGCATATAAATTATTCTACATAAACATGAGATGCATCAATACATATAATACATTGTTACACTTATTGCAACTTACACTCTGTTGTTGTAGTTGCACTCTCAGTAACACATAATTATGCTCTGCACTCTCCTCTACTCTTCACTTTCTTCTTTAATGCATTCTTATTTTTACATATCTTTGTTCAACACTCTATTCACTCATGAACTTCCAACTCAACAAAAACACTTGCAAAATCCACAACATAGACAATACCTAATTGTCTTCCTTCTTTACCAACCTATAATCATTACTTCAGGATCTGCTACTTCATCCAAATCATCTCTCGCATCCTATTAGGGTTTCCCTCTTTACCAACTTACATGTTCATCGAGCTACACACCATCATCAATTTCATCATAAAAAAATTTGATAAGTATTATCAGATATGACCATACCTATGCATCAAGCCACACAACATTTAATCTAGATATAAAGAATTTCCCTTCATTCTCTCTGTAAAACCCTAAAATTTGATTAAGCATTCAATTTGTTCTTCTAATTATTTGATTTGATCTTGATTCTTGTCTCTGTGATCACCTCTATAATGAATTCAATTCCATCATTTTGTGCATCAAATATCATTTACATTGGTTGTTGGGTGTGGTTGGACCAATTAATTCTTTCCTTTGTGTCAGTTTCTAGTCAAAACCCTCTTCACACTGAGTTAGCCATTTGTGATTATTGCATTCAAATTTGGGTCATTGATCTACTGACTTTGTGCTATGATCCTGTGCTTTCCAATCACTGTCACAACTTTAAACTAGGATTATTTGCTAAGCGGTCATTTAAATCTCCTCCATTGATCATATCCTTCATAACCATTGTGTATTGCCAAAACATGTAGAACAATCACATTCATTTTCCTGATGTAGTGATCACCATCCCATTGCTTTCCTTTAATCTTTGTCATCCATCACATATCACTAATATGCTATGGGTGTCACCATTCCTATCTATGATGTAACAAAAATCAGCAATCAACATTGGATTAGCTATCGATCAATCTTCATAATCCATCTCTCATCAATAACACCATAATGTCTCAAAGATGTGTAAACATGATACAATGGAACCCAACGATACAATAAATTTTAACACCTATCCTTGTTGACGTCACTTTCCACTACTATCACTTATCGCCCATATCTTCAAGCTTCTTCACTTTGCAACAATGATGTAAAGCAATGGAGTGATATGATGCGACGTGTTGTTGGTCCCACCAAGGCTTTGTTCTCCTTTATTGCACGTCACCCAATCATCATGATTGTGACCATTGAGTTTCTTCATCACGTATTGTTGATCTTAAGGAAAAATTCAACTTGCTTTCTGCGATGTGCAAGATCCAACAATAATCATTCATTGCATATCACTAAACTAAAAACCAATTTTCAAACATTTTTTAAGATGTGTGATATCTAGCGATAACCGTTGATCAAGTGAGGTCAAATATTTGCATGAAACATAGGAAATATTAAACACAACAAATATTTGTTTGATTGGTAAATGCAAGGTGAAGGGTTTGATTCCCTAAATGACTTCAAAGAATTAAGTAGTAACTTAAGCTACCTACAACCTACAACACTAAGTCCCCGATAGAATAGAAACTATTTGAATGCTATGACTATAAGCTCCTACACACATAGGGTTTAATTGATAAACCCTAGAACGAGAGCATGAACAAATGAATGTTGAAATCTCCATTAACATCATGACCGACACACTACCTTTTTGTGAAGCTCTCAAGAAACCCAATTTGAATCAGCCATCTAATTTTCCATAAGATCCACTACTCTTAAACTTATCCTCTATCATTATGCCAACAATCTCTCTTGCATGATTTACACTTTTGACATCAATGACAACTATATGCGGAAAAATTTGAATCACCTAAGGGTTGTTAGTCACTTCATTATTTTTTATCTCATTTCCTTGAATGAAATTAGGGAAATAGGTTATTTTGGTGGATCCCTTTCCTAAAATTCCCCACCAAAAAACACATATTTTCCTTTGTTTCATTGTGGTAAACTTGAGTTTGATCCTTGAATTTTTTACTTTTTGAGTCCTTTTTCATCCTAGATTTATATTTTGCATTCATTTGCATCTCTTTGGATTGAATTGAGTCTCATTTATTGTGTCTAGTTTGCATTCAACTTTGCATTTCATTTAAGTGTTTTAGTATTGCATATTTTGCATTCTTTAAATCTGAAAAATACAAAATAATCAATCATGTTGCAAATTATTTACATCACATTACATCATATTCATTTTCATTTGAAAATTGAAACAAAATTTGCATATTAAATTATATGTTCTAGGTTGTCATTTTGTCACATATACATTTGAATTCAATCCTCATTTCAAAAAAAAAAAACTCTAACTTGTTGTATCAGATTATAAACCAGAAACCATTAACATTTACTCAAAAACTTGTAAGAATTTGTATCAAAACCCTCACCTAGGACCCATTCTCCCTACGGTGAATGAGTCCTTGATCAGGGTCATATTATGATTTTATGGGAATTAAAACATTTATTTTTGCATTCCTTTTTTTTTTTTTCAAATTTCTATTTTGTTTGCAAAAAAGAAATTTCTTCAATTTGGTCATATTTAGCTTCATTTGATAAAGTTAGTGCATTGTGTGATTTCAAAATTGCATTTACAAGACATAATTTTCAGTTTTTTGCATTGTTTAATAAGAAAATTACCTTGTTTAGAATTTGAAAAATTGTATTTACATATTACATTCTAGGTCATTGCATTGCATTTTACTCTCTCTCCATTTTTGGTTGACATTTAGTTTGTGAAACTTGTATGAGCTTTATAACTTGGTATCCTATTAGCAATACTATTGTGAGATGTAGTTCGAGACTCATGTCATCCCCTGATACACCATTCGCCATGGATCTTTGGTTTTCTAATTCTATTTCTAATAGTGTTGATAATCAACCCCTTATGGATCATAATCTGCATATCTCATTTCCAATGACCTCCTTACCTACAACCAACATGCATGATGTTGTTCATATACAGCAAGAGAATATAAGGTTTCTAGATGAAGAATTGAAAACCTTACAAGACTTTGTGAGAGATGAACCTATTGTTGTTGTGTCAGAAAATTGAACCCTCTTGAGAAAAGAGACAATTTCATGCATGATTGGACCCACTTTTTAGTTCCTTTTCACCAATTACCCTTCAAAACAACATTTATAGGCCCCTTAGACCCATTAATTTTGCTCTAGAGGCCTGTTTTACCTATGAAATCACATAAAACCCAACAAACAACATTTAATCATGTCATACCCTAACAACCCACCTTTAAACAACAGTAGTGGGACCCATTCACCTCCCTAGGCGAATGAGTCCCCTCTGGTGGGACCCATTTGCCAAGGGTCACGAATGAGTCCCCTTTGAGGGAAAATTTAAAATCAAGCAGGAATTTAATTAATTTAACTTTAATTTATGGAAGATGCCAGCCTCTTAGGTTTAATTAATAGGAAAATAAGGTGTTTTTGCTTATAAATACTCATTATTATTCATTTTTCATAATCTTTTTAATCTTTTTATCACTTTTCAAGAGCAAATTTCTAAATTCAAGTCTTCTATCACAAGTTTTATGAATAAAGTTGATATTTTAGGGCAGCAAACAAAAGTTTTTTGTAGGTCTTGAAGCTCACTATTTTTATCAAGATTCAACATTGCAAAGGGTTGATGATGGATGCCTATGGTGAATCATGAAGAAATCTAGGCTGAAGAGGTGCAACTAGCCACTAAATCATGCCTAAGGACTTGGTTTCCTATCGATTCCATCTTCCATTGTTACTCTATCTTCAGATTAAGGTTTACATCTTATTTTTTTTACATTTCCATGTCATTTCATCCCTCTTTTTCATGTGTTGTGATATTTCTAGGGTTGAGATCTTGCATGTTGTAAATCATTCTTGCATGTTTTATTTTAGTTCAATAGAATAGGTTTTTAGTCATGATTCAGACTTTCCTAGTCTTTAATACATTCAATAGAATAGGTTTTTAGTCATGATTCAGACTTTCTTAGTCTTTGATACATCTAAGGCTAGGGTTTATGTGGATTTCTTTCTCTATTCAAGATTTAATTATCCAACTAGAAGTTTGACTAAGGAAAACCCCCCATTAGACAAACACTTTTAAAGTGTTTTGCCAAAATTTTCCAAGATCCAAAATTAGGTTTCCATCAGAAATTGATGTACAGGTGTCAAGGTTTCGAACAAAGTTTTGTACTTATAGAAATAAAAAGTGGACTAATTTGACATGCATGGAAAATGAGTCCCTCCTGAGGTGTAAATCTGAGTCAAATACATTTCTACATCCTCGACTGTCAGAAAACAAGTTATGTGCAGAAAAGTCCTAATCTGGGACTGATTTGTCCAAGGTGGCGAATGAGTCCTAGTTAGCACAAGTTCAAATTTTGTCACTCTTCCAAATAATTTTTTTAAAACCTTCTACAGTTTACCAGGTGCACACATTCTGAGAAACATCTTATTTGGTCTTATTTGCATTTCTATATATTCTTTCATACTTTTTGCATATCACAACATGTTTTCAAACATAGTGTAAATCTTAGTTTAGCATTCATTTTTATTCATTTAGATTAGTTAATTACACTTAGTTCATTTCATCTATCTTAGATAACACTCCACAATACATAATTGAATGAACCCTATAGCATTTTTCACCTCCTTCACTCCTTTTAGGTGAAAAACCCTAGCAGAGTAAGGGAAGTCTTAAGAGCCAAAAATCAACGGTTTAGTTGTCCATGTCATTCCCCTCATAGGAAACTTACGATTCAAGCTACTTAAATATGCACAATGAATAGAGCATGTATGTAGCTTGGCTTATCTCATCAACAAAAGTTTTCCTCCCCCTCAATCCACTTCCCACCTATGCATAAGCAAAAAGAAGCCACACCTTCTGAACACTTTACTACCCCTAACACATCCTTTTCTAAAAAAAATAAAGGACTTGTAATTAGAAGATAAAATTTATGAAAACACAGTTATCATACCAAAGAAGAAGAAACCAAGAGTGCATTATCGTCAAAAATGTTAGTTACAATAGTTGTATGAACCTCCCAAATCTCTTTATAACCTATTAAAACTATCCAAAACTAAGATAATATTCTATGCTCTTTACATTGGAAACTAATTGAATTAGCACTTAAACATGTAAACTTTACCAAAATACAAACTAATAAAAATGAACCATATTGTGCTTATCATAGATTCTTTGGTCATCACACTAATAATTTTTTCCCTTTAAAGAATGTATTGAAGAATTTTTTACCATCTAAGAATCAAACTTGACTAAAAATGCATACATTTTTCTCCTTGTCATGTAATAGTTGTAGGAACATAGCACCCTCACTATTACATGTATTACATTTATTGTAAATCATTCTCTTTATTGGAAGGAGATCATTTTCATCACCCATCTTGGCTCATACTTGTCCTACACTTAGTGGGGACAAGGGGTTAGATAGCATTTTCCTAGCTTTTGTACTTGATATTGTCCCTTTGGTTGGTTGTTTGCCTTTTGTATATACCGATCAAGATTGGGATGAAACGGCCTACTACTAGGTTGACTCATATATGCCTGACTAATATTTTTTTTAATTTTCTTTTTCATGTTTCTTTATGTGATTGCATGTGTGTAATGTGATCCCCCATACTTTTTTGTTTGATGTATCTCACTCTATTTTTTTTGCATTCCTCTATTTGTATCTACATTCTTCTCTATGTCGTAAACATTTTATAATTTTTCTCTTTTCTTGTGTTTTCCTTTTGGTATAATGCTAGGCGTTGAGATATTTAGGTCTCTTCCTGGTTGACCTGAAAGGCTTCTTTTTTTTCCTTTTCACTCTCTATGTTTCATTCTTTCAATTCTTTGAGTGTTTGGGGAATGATGACATTTTTGAGGTCTATAATAACATTGTAGCAAATATATACTAACCATGAATCCATAGATCCCTTATGTACTTCTAGGGGCAACCCCTCATTCCTTTTTCATGATGTAGCTTCATTTTAGAAACATATGACTTGGCATAGGGCTTTCTGATGAAGCTCTCATGTCTTAGGATTGAACATTGGCTACTTTAAAGAATTTTCTTATAGCAATGGTGTTAGCAACTACTTAAAACTGGAGGCATACATTGATAATATCTTTTGAAATTTTTCATGTTTCATGGTGTGATTTTCTTTATTCTTGTGATGCATCCCTTTCTTGGTGGTGTCATTGGGTTTGATGTCCTCCAAGAGTGTCATAGTTCTTAGCATATGACTTTCCTCTTAGTGGTGATGTGACACACTACATTCCCTAAGTTGCAAATATTTTATTCTTGACTTTTCCTCTCTTCGATACATTAGGCATGATGTTCCCTAAGAAGACCTTACACAAACTAAGAAAAATCCCTTTAAACAAAAACTTTTACTAGCATTATTGTTCATTGGTGTTTAGCATATCATAGTTGTTTAAGCCCTATGAAGCTCAAACTCTAAATTCAAGGCCACCAAGCATAACAAACCTTGCTTGCTTGTGGATCCTTGCATTGTTCATACAAGTTTGGTATAATGTAGCTTGTTAAGCCCTATGAAGCCCAAACTCTAAATTCAAGGCCACCTAGCATAACACACCTTGCTTGCCTATGGATCCTTGCCCTGTGGTGCCTTATTGAAGTTTTTAGGAGGATATCTTTAATATGGTATGGGAGAATAATATGATTCTCTAATTTGTCACCCTTTTTGGATACTCACCTAGTGCACAACTTGAGGTTCCACTATCTCAGAGTGAGCGCAAAACTGAAATCTTATATGTGTTCCACACCAATCAGATTAGCTAGACTTGATCCTCCTGGTATTTTGTGTTGTATGAGTGTGTGTCTTTGTCATTAATTAATTGAGATTAATTTTCCTTAATTTTCCCCTCTAATTCAAGCCCAAGCCTAATTCATTGCAATTTCTTAGGGATAAAACCCGGCATTCGTAAATTCTATAACATAGTGTTTAACTTTGAGCAATGTGTGTTCTAGGTAGGTGGCTAGGACCCATTCACCATAGGGTGAATGGGTCCTCACTTGCACCTAGGATCTAAATTCAAATTATTATTTTGGTGGTTTTTCAAAGATTTTAAATATACATTCAGATGTCAGCTTGTGATATTTGAATTTTGGGAATTAATGTTAAAATATGTACAAATATGAAGTCATTTTGCTATGTTTGATCCTAGAACTTTTGTGTGACTTCATGAGATCAAGCTAGATCAATTCAAGAGTAATTCAAGAGAAATTTCAAGGAATTCAAGGGAAGATTTATTGAACATTATTGCAGCAATAAAGATTCCATTGTCATGTCAAAGATTTATTACAATTGATTAGGTGTAAAAATAAGGTTTACCAAAATGAATTGATCAAGATGATAAACCCATATGATTCTCACCCTAATCTTATGTGATTTTGTGTGTGATAAGATGAAAATAACAATAAGAAACTAAACCTAAGTGTTATAGAAACTATGAGGGAAGTTTTTAGAGCTTAAAATGATGTGTACCTCGCTACAAGAAGCATGTTTTTAGGGCACAAAGGACTCATTCGCCTTTAGTGGTGAATGGGTCCCTGTTAGGGTTTATAAAACTAAGATTTGGGTTATTTTCCTTGTTGTATACACTCTCAGATCCTTAGTTGTCATCTCTTGAAAACTTGTAATAAATTTTGTAGCTTCAATTTTTTGTTCATGCACTATGAACGTCAATCTTCCAACTTGACAACTTTGAATATTATGCTTTAAACTTCTTCTCCACTTGATTTTCAACCTGTACATCTACAAAAACACACTCAAGAGGAGAAAAAATTATTGATTATTAGTGAATAGGGGTTTTCCTAAGTCAAACCCCTTGTAGGTAATCAAACCAAAATGGTGAACTAATGTAATTAAAGCATTGAATATGAAATGTACAATGTTGATACCTTGGAAGTTGTCTTGGAGTTTAAATCTATAAACTAACATGAAGTGTCCATGAAGAATTTAGATCTTGATCCTTGAATAAGATTTGAAACAATGCATGCAAGTAGATCTTCAATGCTACATCCACTATCTTAGCTCAACCACATGCATGAATGCACTATGCCTTAGACATGATGAAATAATCTTGAATTGCTACAATGAACTCTTTCTAATATGCCATGAAACACCTTTGAAATACCCTTGTAATGCTCTAGTGCTTGAATACTTGAGTGTTTAGACCTCTTGTAAAATTTCTAGGAGAAACAGTGTGAATTAACCCCATATTTATACTAAATCTAGAGATTAACCCTGAAATTCAAACAGTTCAAGCTGACACGAGATCTGGAAATAAATATTATTAAACTATAGCTAGAATCAAATTAGAAAAAGGAGTCCTCATTAAGGGAGGACCCATTCGTTACCTAGGGTAAATGAGTACTGGCACAAGTTTCTAGGACTTTTCCTTCGAGGGGTGAAATAACATGAAAAACCCATGTCAAATGTGCAAAGAAAAGAGGGTCCTATAGAGGGAGGACCCATTCGCCACCTACAATGAATGGGTCCTAGCACCATTTTCTAAGACCTTTATTTTTTCCAAATTAAATGTTTTACAATTTGAATTATGGGTGTTAGGATGGATCCTCAGAAGGTGTCACAAATAAGTCTTAAATCTAAATTAAAGGGGCTAATTAACTCTAATTAAGCACAATTAATTAATGAGACCCTAGATAAGTGTGAAAGTGTGTTAGAACAAGTTTTACAACACCATAAATAAGGTACAAGTTAAGTAAATTTTATTAAAAAGGGGCCCAAGATCAATGTGAATGTGTTACAACACATTACAACTCTAAAACTAGGCAACATTAGGTTAGTTGAATGACAATTATTCCCAAATAAAGTGAGGAAACATGGATACCTTTTCCATCACTAAATTTTTCCCCCACTTTATTGAGAGGATGACCCCATGTTAAAATCACACTAAAGTAGACATTAAAGACACTTAAGTATGAAAAAATAACAAAGATACAAAATCATACCCTATCAAAGGCCAAGAAAAAAAGAGAAAAAAAAAGTATCAAGCACAATCACTCCAATGTGATGTGGAATAGGGTGGTTTATCTGTAACTTGCACTGCTCACTCTGGGGTAGTGGAACCTCAATCTATCCACTAGGAGATTTATCCAAAATTATGTATATCGTCACTTTGGGGTAGTGGAACCTCATTTTTTCCACTAGGTGAGTTATCCCAATGAGGTGGAAAATGAGAGAATCATATTAGCCTCTCATACCATATCAAATTTATCCTCCTGATAACTTCGATAAGGCACCACAATGTAATGCTTTTTATAAATTCTTTTGTAATATCATGTATGCAATTTTTGTTAAAGGGGATTTTTATTTGTTCATGTAAGGTCTTCTTCTTAGGGAACATCATTCCTAATGTCTCCAAGAGAGGAGAAGTCAAGGATATCAGATCACCACTTATGGGATGCCTCGTTTGCATCATGCCATAAAGGGAGATCATATGCTTAGAAATATCACTCTTGGAGGGCATCAAACCCAATGACACCACCAATAAAAGGACATGTGACAAGAAAAAATAAAATCACACAATGAAATTTTTTGAAAGATGTCATCTATGTATGCCCCCACTTTAAAGAAGTTACTAAAATAGTGTTGTGCAAAATTGCATTAAAGTAGCCAATGTTTTTCCCTAAGACATGAGATATTTCCTCTAGAAACCCTATTCCAAGTCATGTTTCTAAAATAAGGTGTGTTATGAAATAGTAAAGAATTTACCCCTCAAATAAATAAGGGATCTATGGATTCCAGGTCAGTATGTCTTTGCAACAATCTTGTCATAGAGCATGAAATTGTCATCATTCCCCAAATACTCATAGAACTAGAAGAATGACACAAAAAGAGTGAAAACAAAGAAAAATACTTTTAGTTCAACATGGAAGATACCTAAATGTCTTGACGCCTTGCATCACCCCCAAAAGGAAAAAACATAACAAAATATAAGAGAAAAATATTTTGAGTCAACATGGAAGAGACGTAAATGTCTCAATGCCTTGTGTCAACCCCAAAAGGAAAACACAATAAAAATGAAAAATACTTAAAACATAGAGAAGAATGAAGGTACATATAGAGGAAGGCACAAAAAGAGAGAGATACGGGTATGTGCAGGTTCATGGTATGCCAAACAGGCCCTTAAGTGGCAATGAAAATTCAGAAAAATCAGAGTTAGGCAACTTGACATAAAAATTTGAATAAGTTATCTATATTATTTCAAAAACATATAAGAATAGAATATGTGGGAAATTGAATGTAGTTTCTAAACTACTAGGTTTATTTTTTTAAAAACAAAATCTATTTGGTGAAAATTTGAAATTTCAATACAGTATTACTTAAATTTCAAGAAAAAAATAAGAAGTAGGTGTTTGTCTAACCATCCTAACCATAATAAAATGATAATATTTTTTTATGAGATTTTAGATATAAGTAGAGGACTCATGTCCGGATGTGATGCATATTTTTTGTAATTTTTTCCAAGTAAATAATTAATTATGAATTTTTATTACAACTTATAAAAATATAAAACTCGTATGTCTAACCACCTTAACTTGGTTAAAACCTCATAAAAATTAAATTTTAATTTTTAATCCTATAGTATGCAAAACATAGAATGTGACACATATTTTGGATTCAAAAATATGATACCGTTGAAAGTTATAGATGTTTTTCAATCAACCTATCAATCAAGACTTTAGTCATAATTTAATAGAAAATGAATAATAATTATTTATTAAATTCAAGTTAAATCATAATTTATATTGGTGGAATTTTGGGAGTCTCTTCTACAAACCCTTTTCGTTTCATCAATTTTGGCTAAAAATAAAGTCGTCAGCCACATGGACGAAGTCTAGAAAAACAAGGTAAGTTGTCAAACACGTTTTTTTCGTTGACTTCTTAGGATTGGCATGTCCAAGCCAAATACCAAAGCAAGCCCGAGGCTAATCCCTAGGCAATAAATTATGTG